>PVIU01005053.1:0-118529 GCA_004026605.1 Ondatra zibethicus
GTACTTCCCACTTTCTCTTCTATAAGGTTCAGTGTGGCTGGCTTTATGTTGAGGTCTTTGATCCATTTGGATTTGAGTTTTGTACATGGTGATCGATATGGGTCTATTTTCATTTTTCTACATGTTGATATCCAGTTATGCCAGCACCACTTGTTGAATATGCTTTCTTTTTTCCATTTGATATTTTTTTGCTTCTTTTTCAAATATCAGGTGTTCGAAGATGTGTGGATTGATATCCGGGTCTTCTATTCGGTTCCATTGGTCCTCCTGTCTGTTCTTATGCCAGTACCAGGCTGTTTTCAGTACTGTAGCTCTGTAGTAGAGTTTGAGGTCAGGGATTGTGATGCCTCCAGATGTTCTTTTGTTGCCCAGGATTGTTTTGGTTGCTATCTTGGGTTTTTTGCTTTTCCAAATGAAGTTGAGTACTGTTTTTTTCAAGATCTTTGAAGAATTTTGTTGGGATTTTGATCGGCATTGCGTTGAATCTGTAGATTGCTTTCAGTATGATTGCCATTTTTACTATATTAATTCTGCCTACCCAAGAGCATGGGTAGAGATGCAGAGATGGCTCAACATACGAAAATCTGTCAACGTAATCCATCATATAAACAAGCTGAAAAATAAAAACCACATGATCATCTCATTAGATGCCGAAAAAGCATTTGACAAAATACAACATCCCTTCATGATAAAGGCTTGGAGAGAGCAGGGATACAAGGAACATACCTAAACATAATTAAGGCAATATACAGCAAGCCAACAGCCAACATCAAACTAAATGGAGAGAAACTCCCAGCGATTCCACTGAAATCAGGAACAAGACAAGGTTGTCCACTCTCTCCAGAACTATTCAATATAGTTCTTGAGGTCCTAGCTAGAGCAGTAAGACACCAAAGGGAAATCAAGGGAATACAAATTGAAAAAGAAGAAGTCAAACTCTCACTGTTTGCTGATGATGTGATAGTTTACATAAGTGATCCCAAAAATTCTACCAAGGAACTTCTACAACTCATAAATACTTTCAGCAATGTAGCGGGATACAAGATTAACTCAAAAAAGTCAGTAGCCTTCCTGTACACAGATGATAAAAGGGCTGAGGAAGAAATCAGAGAATCAACACCCTTCACAATAGCCACAAATGGCATAAAATATCTTGGAGTAACTCTAACCAAATTTGTATGAGAAAAACTTTAAATCTTTGAAGAAAGAAATTGAAGAAGACACCAGAAAAGGATTCTAGTTTTTCTACACCCTCACTAACCCTTGTTATTTTCTGTCATGAGAAACATTTGTGGGGGGCAGTGGGAGAGGAACAGTGAAGTGAAAGTGCTGGTACCATCTGAGTTCCATCCCCAGTACCCACCCACATGGTGGATGGAGAGAATCAACCCATGCAAGTTATCCTGTGACTTTAACATGCTTGCAATAGCATGTACACTCCATACATATACATACACACTCAATAATAAGTAAAATGTAATAAAAAGTTAAAAGACTTTAAATTCTGTGCTTGCAGGAATGTGTACTCAGAAAGTTGAGGCCAGTTTGAGCCCAGTCTCAGCTATATGCTAAGACTTAAACCTCAAAACCCCAAATAATGGGGGCAGGGAGACCATAGCTAACATATGTAGCCAACATTTCTTTGTATTATTTTGAATACTTGAGTATCTCTTTGCTTGGGAAACAAGTTTGTGCATGTGCAGGCACACATTTGGAGAAGACAACTTTTTGGAGTTGGTTCTACCTTTCCACACTGAGATCTGGAAATCGAATGCTGGTCATCAAGCTTGTAAGCCAAGCATCAAGCTTTTACCCACTGAACCATCTCATGGGCCCAAGAATTGTTACAACTTTTTTCTTTCTCTTTTTTTCTTTTCTTTTTTTCTTTTTCTTTTTTTTAAATCGAGACAGGTCTCATGTAGATCTTGCTGGCCTGGAACTCTGTAGAGGGACAGACCATGCGCCCACGGGAATCCACCTCCCTATGCCTCCTGAGTGGCTAGGATTAAAAGTGTGCAACTACATACTCAGCCTGAATTATAATTCCTTACCCTGTTTTCAGGACTCTTTTCTTCCCTCAATTTTTTTTTTTTGAGACAGGGTTTCTCTGTTTAGCCCTGACTTTCCTAGAACTAGCTCTGTAGATCAGGTTGACCTCAAATTCACAGAGATACACCTGCCTCTGCCTCCCAAGTGCTAGGTGGCGTGTGCCACCACCGCCTGGCTGAGATTTTTTTTCTCACGATCTCTTTTGTCTTTCCGACTCACTGTTCCAGCAGTGTATATTGCTTTAAGTAAGTGGTTCTCAACCTGTGGGTCTTGACCCTTTCACAGGGGTTGCCTAAGACCATCATAAAACAGATATTTACATTATGATTCATAACAGTAGTAAAATTACAGTTATGAATTAACAATGAAAATAATTTTATGGTTGGGAGCTCAGAACAACATGAGGAACTATATTAAAGGGTCGCAATATTAGGGAGGTTGAGAACCACTGCTTTAAATGGTTCTTAAGCTAACCACATCATGAAGGCTAGGAACTTTATTCTGGGAAATAGTTCAGTGGGATCAGAGGTTCATTGTAATTTACAGAAATTATTGATGTATAATTTAGAATGCTTGGATGGTATTTAATAACCAATTTTGTGACATGGATCAATCATGTTAGTCTCTTCTTTCCCCTCTGCTCCCTGTCCCATTTCTTCCTTTCTTATCTCCCTTTCTTCTCCCCCCCTTCCTTCCCTCCCCTCTTTTATCCTGCAGTGCTGGAAATTTAGCTCATGTCATCTATATACTAGGCGGATGCTGTACCACTGAGCTGTGTTCTCAGCATGCTTGTATTTATATAATGAGAAACCAAATTAGATCCAGTAAAATTTTGTTTTGGGTCCGTTGCATGTACATTATTCATTTGGGAAATAAAACAACGAAGGACCTATTTTGACTTTTCTTTTTGGAGGGTTGGGATTGAGACAGGGTCTCTCTGTAGTCTTGACTGGCTTGGGCCTCACAAAGATGGCTTGTCTCTGCCTCCTAAATGGTAGGGCCTGGCATAGTTTCACCTTTAAGAGTTATTTCCTAAGTATTTTCTGAATTTGAGGTCTATAAATTTAAAAAGTATGTAAGTGAAAAATAATTATGTTTTTGTTTACAGTTACAGTAAAATGGGGAAAGGAGAAATTTGAAGGTGTAGAATTGAATACCGATGAACCTCCAATGGTGTTCAAGGCCCAGCTTTTTGCACTGACTGGAGTCCAGCCAGCCAGACAAAAAGTTATGGTGAAAGGAGGGACACTGAAGGTAAAAGTGATCTAAAATTTTATTAATACTGCTTATATAATTAATATTAGAAACTATGATTATTGCTAGTGTACATTTTGGGAGACATGATCTTACGATGTAGTCCTGACTGGCCTGAATCTCCCCAGGTAGATCAAGCTGGCTTTGAACTCACAGATCTGTCTGCCTCTACCTCCTGTTTAAACTGTTCTAGTGGTGTTGTGTATGTGAGAAACATGTCTATTTCAAAATATAGTATTGCAAAGTGTCATTTACAATTTTTTTCAGTAGATACCTCCAGTGGTCAGGACTATAGCATCTTATAATTATGTATGAATTTTTCTATGAAGATCTTTATTTTTGTTGTAGACTATTATAAAATGGATTTGCATATCTTTAATAATTTTATGTACAGAGATGGAAAATTTTATGTGTTAAAAATACACAACAAGGGGCTAGAGAAATGGATTAGTAGTTAGGAACACTTGTTGGCCTTGCAAAAGACTCAGATTTGATTCCCAGCACCAACCTGGGGGCTCACAACTGTCTGTAACTAGAGTTCTAGGGAATCTGATGCCCTCTTCTGACTTCTCAAGGTACCAGGTATGCAAAACATGCACTCATACACATAAACTATAGAATATAAATAATAAATAATAAAAATGCAACAGTATGGGTAATTTGTTTTTTTTTTAAATACCATAGTATATATTTTTATAATGTTTGTATTTGAATGTTGAAATTGAGTTTAACATCTTCATCAAAGCCCTGGTCTTCAAATAATGGGACACTTATACATTTTTTCCCCTTTTCTACATTTTAAAGAAAAAATTTAAGAACTCTGCATTTTAAAGAAAAATATTTTTCTCTTAAGAGTAATTACTTTAATACCAGCACTCAGGAGGCAGAGGCAGGCAGATCTCTCTGAGTTCAAGGCCAGCCTGATCTACAGAGTAAGTTCCAGGACAGCCAGGGCTACACAGAGAAACTCTGTCTTGAAAAACTAAACCAAAAAACCCAAACCAAACCAACCAACCAAACAAACAAAAAAAAAAAGGGAAAAAAAGAAGAGTAATCAACTGTTGTTGGGGCTAGAGAGATGGCTCAATGGTTAAGAATACTTGCTATTTTTCCAGAGGACCAGGGTTCAATTTCCAGCACCCACATGGCAGCTCACAACTGTCTGTAACTCCAGGGGATCTGGAACCCCTCATACCAGATGTGCATACAGGCAAAAACACTAATGCACATTAAAAGAATTCATTGCTATCTAACTTCTACCTAGAGATGGGAGGATAAAAATGCTTATTTAAAAGGAGAGAAAAGCTATTTCCCCTCTTGTTCCTCTGTAATGATCACATAAACTCTATAGTGAGAGTTCAAGGTTAGCAGCCTTTGAAGAGGGGCCACAAAATGATGAGTTTTTTTTCTTTTATTGTTTATAATACCACATAAGAATAGAATAGTAGAAAAATATTTTTGTTGGGTTTGATGTGACATTCTGGAAGAACTGCCTGCCTGCCCTGTTTGTTAGGAATAGATATTGAGGAGAACTTGTTTACTTCCCAAATCCTATCTTTGGCCTTCAGGGACTTGGATAACTAGTTTGTGCTGAGTTGTGTCCTTTAGTTTACTTTGGACTATAGCAGAAAATACTAATTTAAAACAGTGATTAATAATAATTAACATTTATTGTGTATATCTTCTATACCAGACTTTTATGATTTTCCATTTCTTTCCACTGTATGTTATTTATATTTTAAAACTAGGGGAGCAGAGCATCAGAGAGGTTTAAGTTAAAAGACATCAAAGTTTGTGATGTATACAAGTCAAGCTGGTCTGGATTGAATTTCTAGTTTTGGGGCAGGCATGTAAATTTTAATTTGGGTAGCTTTAAATTTAATCATTGTGCAGAGGTGGTTAAACATTTTTGTTTGTCTTTGAAATAGGATGATGACTGGGGAAGCATCAAAATAAAAAATGTAAGTATTAAGAACACTCATTGCAATGAAATGACCCAGTTATTTCACCAAAATAAATCCTAAGAGCCCCTCTTAAATGTGTATTTCTAGTTATTCAGCATCATTTATTTATAATTCTTTGGTTTTGGTTTTTATTGAAAATCAAATACAGGTCTATATAGCTCTTGTCTCATTGATCTAGTGGGTTAAAGTTATAGTAGTATCATGTGGTCTTGATAACAAAAGCAAATAAGTCTGTATGAAATAAGGTACTGTGAATTCTCTATACTTTTCCTCTTCAAAAATATTTTTGAGTTCAGTTGTAATTTTAGAAGAAATCATTTTCCTCAGGTTGACTTTGTTTGAAAATTATATAGACCTTTAGGTCAATTTGGAGAGAATGAATCTACATTTGAGTACTAAGTCTTTGAGTATGGTATGCTTCCTATTTTGTTTAGGTCTTTATTTTGTTATAGCAGAGTTGTAGTGTTTTGGTATAGAGACTTTGCCTGACTTTTGTTAGATTCTAAGAATTTTTAAAAATGGTTTTATTCATCTTCACTTTATGTGCATTGGTGTGTTGTTTTCATATATGTCCGTGTGAGGGTGTCAGATCCCCTGGAACTGGAATTAGACAGTTGTAAATTGCCACGTAGGTGCTGGGAATTGAACCCATATCCTCTGGAAGAGCAGCCAGCCAGTGTTCTCAACTGCTGAGCCATCTCTTCAT
This sequence comes from Ondatra zibethicus, assembly GCA_004026605.1. Classification (NCBI taxonomy): domain Eukaryota; kingdom Metazoa; phylum Chordata; class Mammalia; order Rodentia; family Cricetidae; genus Ondatra; species Ondatra zibethicus. The sequence goes on from PVIU01005053.1 coordinate 5,974, forward strand.
CTCCAGATTCTGGAATTTAATATTCTGTTGCTGTTGAAAACAATATTTTTAAAAATTGTTTTTTAATGTTCATGACTAGTGTTTAAAGATATAATTGATTTTTTTCTTTTTTTTTTGGATTCTTGAGACAGGGTTTTTCTGTAGTTTTTGGTGCCTGTCTTGGAACTAGCTCTTGTAGACCAGGCTGGCCTCGAACTCCCAGAGATCCACCTGCCTCTGCCTCATGAGTGCTGGGATTAAAGACATGTGCCACCACCGCCCGGCTATAATTGATTTTTTTTTCTATTTTTTTTTATTCTGTGATTTTAACACTTGATTGTTCCAGTAATGTTTTTGGAGATTGCTTTGAGGTCTTTACATACACAGGAATAATATCTGCAAATAATGAGTTTACTCTTCCCCTTTTAGTCATCATGACTTCCAGTTTTGTTTTTTTTCTCCTAAATTCTTGTTCGAATTTTTAGTATACTGTTAAATAGAAAACAGTGAGAGTGGACATTTTATCTTAATTCACTAAGATTTAAAATTATGAATGATTGTTAAATGCTGTTAAGTCCTTTTTCTGTTTGTTAAAATGATCATCTGATTTTTTTTTTTTATGCTTTGTTCAAATTCACTGTTACCTATCACCCATCCTCTGTTGTTCATTGGTGCTGGGGATGGGACTGTGGGTCTGGTGCCTGCTAGGCAAGCTCTTCACCACCGGGTACATGCCAACTGTGCTCTCATTGATTCTCAACCCACCCCTACCACCTAGTATTTCTAAATGTTGCCCAGGCTGGCTCTGAACTCATGGCTCAGGCAGTCTTGCTTCAGCCTCAGAAATAGAATGAAGAGTGTGTGTCTGCTTGGTATGGTATAAATGCCCTTAACTCTCTGGAGGCACTCTGGAGGCAGATATAGGTATATCTGGAAGGTCCAGCTCAGCCAGAGCTACATAATTAATAAGACTTTGTGTCAAAGAAAAAATGTGCAATTAACCCCAACGTGTTGTTATGGGCTTTTTTTTTATTTTTATTTTTTTAGATTTATCTATTTTTTATTAACTATACAGTGGTCTGCCTGCATATGTCCCTGCAGGCCAGAAGAGGGCACCATATCTCATTACAGATGGTTGTGAGCCACCATGTGGTTGCTGGGAATTGAACTCAGTACCTTTGGAAGTGTAGCCAGTGCTCTTAACCTCTGAGCCATCTCTCCAGCCCCCTTGTTATGGGCTTTTGTCCATTGATATTTAGCATGGTGGGACATTAAAACTGAGATGTTAAAAGTATTCCTTCTTGTAAAAGTAATTACACAGGGAGGTGGCTCCAGGGTAAATCTTTGCAGCTCAGTCTAGGGACCTGAGTTCAGTTCCTGGAACCCACATGGTAGAAGAGAAGTGACTTCTGCAAATTGTCCTCTGAGCATCTCATATGGTACACACAGACGTACTCATACACATACTCTCACTCACGCACACAAATACAATTAAAAATCATAAGTAAAAAATTGAGAGAAGTCCCTAGCCCAAGTTCTGACTCAGCATTTGCAGCACTGGCATCACTCAGTGGACATAGCAGCTTTGTGGTTGTTCTTCTAATACAGAGCATCAGCTGTATGCAGAGGCAAAGAGTTAATAAAGTATTTTACTTCCCTCCACTGCCCCCAAGACAGGGTCTTACCATATAGTCCTGGCTGGCATGGAATTCTCTTTGTAGACCTTGAACTCTGCTGGGCTTGAAGGCATGTGCCACCAGGCCTGGTTGTGAAAATATTTGTGAGTTAATAGTTCTGAAAGAATCTCAGGTACCAGTGGAGTTTCACAGACAGCACTTAGAGTGCTTTGACTGTTTGGGAGGAGGACATATTTACCTCCTTAATGTATTGCTGGGTTCTGTTTCTTATTTAGGATGTTTGCATGTATGATCATGAGGCATGTCAACCTTCATTTTTATAGAGACAGTGTCTCAAGTAGTTCAGACTGGCCCTGAGCTCTGTCTGTAGTGGAGGATGGCCTTGAACTGAACTTCTTTTCTCTGCCTCCTGGTGCTGGGGTTAGAGGCCTGTACCACCACACCTGGCTAGTCTATATTTTTATTTTACTGTTGAATTATGCTGAGCTCATTAAGAGAGTTGGAGAAAAATTTCTCCTTTCTGAGTGAGTTAAAGATTGATGTTCTTTACATATATGAAATCATTGACCAGTGAATTCTTTTAGACCAGGAAAACCTTGTGGGAATTTGTGTGATTAATTATAATTTTTTTTAACATTTTTTAATGTTAGTTTTGGTGAGGATATTTTCACGGGAGTGGGGAGAACATTGATCAGTTCTTGCCTTCCACTGTGTTTGAGACAGGGTTTTTTTGTTTGCTGCTGTGTAAGCCAGGCAAGTTGGCCCTTTGAGCTTCTGGGAGTTCTCCTGTGTCTTCTTGCCTAGGAACACTGGGATTAGAAATGAGTGTTACTGTGTCCGGTTTTACTGGGCTTGGGGGTTTGAACTTAGGTCCTCATGCTTGATGGCAAGTGCTTTAAGACCTGTTGCATTTATCTTCCCAGCCCTAGAGGATAACTTTTAAAGACCTCCTATGCCAGATATTTACAGATCATCCTGCTTCTGTCTCCCAGGTTCTAGAATTATAACCTATAGGTGTGTGCCATCTTGCCTAGCTTAATACTCCTTCCTGTTTTCTTATTGATTATTGACTTATTTAAATATTTGCTTCCTTAGATGGCTTTGGAAAAAGTTTCATTAGTGATGGTTTAGTATTGCTTTGCTATTGTGTTATAAAAAGTTCATGGAGATCCCCCAGATCCACTCCTCCTCTGTTTCCCTTAGAAAAAAGCAGGCCTCTCAGGGTGAATACATCATAATGAGTTACAATAATATTAGGCACACACCTTATATCAAGGTGGGATGTGGCAACCCAGGAGGAGGAAAAGGGTCCCAAGAGCAGGCAAAAGAGTCATAAAGACGACCTCCACTTCCACTGTTAGGAGTCCTGTAAGAATACCAAACTACACGACCATAACATATATACAGAGGACCTACCTCAGGCCCATACTGGCTCTCTAATTGTCAATTCAGTTTCTGTGAGCCCCTATGAGCCCTGCTTTGATTCTGTGTACTGTGTTCTGGTGGTGTTCTTGACCTCTCTGGCTCTTAAAATCCTCTTCCTTGGTGTTCCCTGAGCTCTACCTAATGTTTGGCTGTGGGTTTTTGCATTTGCTCTCATCAGTTCCTAGATGAAGCTTCTGATGACAGCTAGACTAGGCACCAATCTGTGAGTATAACAGAATATCATTAGGAATCATTTCATGGACTTTATTCATGTTTGGTTCTATCCTGGGTCTCTGGACTATGGGTAGTCCATAGTCTGGTTCCTGGCCATCCAGGAAGTGTCAGGTATGGGCTCCCTTTCCTGGTGTGGGTCTCAAGTTGGACCAGTCATTGGTTTATTGTTGTTATTTTGAGACAGGGTCTCAAAATGTCCTGGAACTGTGGAGACCAGACTGGACTAGAAGTCAGGGTGCCCAGACTTTGGTCTCCCCAGTGCTGTGGTGCCCAGCTCATAGATGTTCTTAAGGTTCTAAGTTTGCTCACCTTACTAAAGAAAAACAGGCCCATTTAAAGTCACTCCCTCCAGCTACCACCAGGGCTAGGTTGCCATGAATCTGTTTTATGTAGATTTACCTTTCTTCGGTTAGTAGAACCATGCTGTAGTATGAATTCTTTTGAGTTTCCCTTTATTGAACATAACATTGTCAACTTTTAAGTATTTTCATGAACTTATTTCTTTTGTAACAGGGAATGACTGTACTAATGATGGGGTCAGCAGATGCCCTTCCAGAAGAGCCCTCAGCTAAAACAGTCTTCGTAGAAGACATGACAGAAGAACAGTTAGCAACTGCTGTAAGACACCAGAGTTTATGTTGGGTCACTACTTTTGGAAGGACAGTTATTAAGATGCCTTCCAGAAAGTATCTAAAGGCTTTGATTTAATTACTAACATTGATGTGTGTTAGCAATGAGCATAATTTCAATATTTTTGAAACTAGCTTAAATTTGTCCTATAGACAGATCATCATAAATCTCAGGAGTTCTTTGATTATTATAACTTTCTTTCATTTACATGTGGTTTTAACTTAAGCTTAATTTCTGTTTAGCATTAAATGTAACATTTCTAATTCAGGGCTTATGCTTTTATACTTCAAAGCTATGAGATATTAAAGACTATTTTTACAGATGGAGATGTTATATAATGCACACACAAATATACATATATGAATTGATATATAGTAGATATGTATTGGGAGGATAATTCTATTGAAATATTTACTACTTATGAGAAAACAGGATCAAAGAGAAGTTTAAATGATAGGATGTTTAAATTCTTACTACCTTCCATGTTAAATACAGTTTATCTTTTTTTTTTTATGGTACTGAGGATCAAACTGAGGACATGCTAAAGCAAGTACTTTGCCACTGAGTTATGGCACGGCTTCTATTCCAAAATGCAAAATCTATTATATGCAAAATCAATATAGAAAATGGTCAAGACTTGTCAAATTAAAATAAACATACACCTAGTACTTTACATGTTTTGGAAGTGAAGAGATTTTTGAAACAGACTTATTTTGTTGCCCAGACAATCTTGAATTCACGATGTGCCTTTCTTCTGATTATTGAGATTGCAGGCATGTACTCATTTGTCTGTCTGTTTTTGTGTATTTGTTCTGAAGTCTTTCTACTGCACGTTTCCTACCCTTTTCTTGCCAAGCCTAGAAAAGATGTAGAACTGATAGGCTGTGCTTCTATTTTCTAGAAAAGAATTAAAACAGAATTGTTGCTGAAGTGATGCAAGTAAAAGTTTTCTGTTAAGGGAAATGAAAGAACACTGTTTTAGTGTGAAGGTAGAATATTAGTTGATAGGGCTGGTAAATGATTCTTGACTCAGAGTGTGAACTTTTGTGATTTATGTATGTTATTTCCTTTTATAAATGTGTTAATCCTATTCCATCCCCTTTTATCAGATGGAGTTACCATGTGGATTGACAAACCTTGGTAACACTTGTTACATGAATGCTACAGTTCAGTGTATTCGTTCTGTGCCTGAACTCAAAGATGCCCTTAAAAGGTAAGACTGAAAGAACTGGTTTGGTCTGAGTAGAGGTGGCTCACTTTTGCATGAGCGGCCCTACTTTCATAGCATATTCATTGAGACACTTGTTACACCAGGTCGCTTTTCATGTACCCATGGTTTTTATTCACAGAATTGTACGACTGTTACTGCTTTGAAAACCTTCCCTCTCTAAAGAAATGTGGGCAGGCATGGTAGTGCACACCTTTAATTCCCTCTCTAAAGAAATGTGGGCAGGCATGGTAGTGCACACCTTTAATTCATTCAGGAGGAGGATGCAGGTGGATCTCTGGTTTTAAGGCTAGGCTGTTCTACATGTAAGTTCCAGGCCTGCCAGGGCTACATAGTGAGATCCTGTCTCCAATGAATGAATGAATGAATGAGTGGATATGTGAACTCACTGGTAGTCACATCTTTTATTTTTCCACCCATCTTCAGCAATTAATTTACTTTCTACTTTATAAATTTGCCCATTTAGGGGCATTTCATATATATATAACCATATAATATATGTTCTTCCAGTTGACTTTGTTCATTTTGCATAATAGTTTCAAAGGTTCATTCATGCAGAACATGTATTACTCTGTTACTGTTTCATAGTATGCACATATAAAATTTTCTTTTCATTTTGTTGGTAGGCGTTTGACTTGTGTCCACTGTTATGAGGAATGCTGGCATGGACATTGTGCTGCTCTCCTAATGCTGCTGTAAACACTGTGACTACACTAGCCGCTTAAGAAAGAGAAAGGGCTTGTATAGGAGGTGCAGCTTAAAGAAAGCATTGGAGGAACAAGATTTATTAAGACACTCAGACCTATTTTCTTCAAAGGAAGAAAATGCTGGAGTGGACGCTGTCTAATAACCTGGTGATCTTTTTTGCTACTCTATGAACCAGTCTTCCTAAATACCCCCAAAATCTGGGGTATTGTTTAGACCTGAATCCTATACTTTGCCTTTCAGTGAAGGTAACCTGTCCTTATGTGATCCCATGTACTTTGCATCCTCCATCAATAGACTCTGTCCTTATGCTTATTATAAATCCTCCCTAGGCCCTAGCTCTGTTTATCAGCCAATAGAACTCATTCTTACTGTAAAGTTCACAGGTGCTTTGCTACTTTGCAGGGAGTTTCTATGCAGCTATGCTTAAAGCTTTGTTGTGATAGCTGTCACTTGGAAACCTTTCCCCAAATTCTTACTGTGCTTAAGAAAAGTAAATCCTGCAGTCAGATTCTGGACGTTTTGACCCAGCACCTGCTAAAGTGCTGACCCTGAGTGTCATTCTTCCCTTATTTCTCTGCGGGCCATGAAGCTTGCAGTGTCTCCACCACATTTATTTTGGCTTACAGTTCCAAAGGGATGGTAGACACCCCATGGTGGTGTAATGGTGGGAAAGGTATGGCGGCAGGCAAGGCTTGGCTGCAGGATCAGGAAACTGGCTGATCACCTTTATTGTACACAAGAAACAGAGGGTGGAAATAGGAAGTGGTACAAGTCTGTAAACTCCTAAAGGCTACCCCTAATGATGTACTTACTTACTCAGCAACTCTATAACTTCCCCAAAAGACACCATGAAATAGGGACTCTTGTCTCAAATAAATGAGTCTACGGGGAGGATGTTTCTCATTCTAACCACTGCAGGTATTCATGTACAAACATTTGGACAGTGTTTTTATTTCTCTTGTTTTTGTACCTAGGAATGGGTTGTTTAGTCATAAGATTTTGAGAACCAAAATTTTCTGCAAAGAGGCTGCACCATTTTACATTTTATCAGCAGTGGAAAAGGACTCTTATTTCTCCACCTTTGTTCAGTACTTGTTACAATCTGAATTTGATTGCAGTTAGCCTACAGGTGTGAAGTGGTGACTGATTGATATTCTCATTTATGTTTCTAATGTCTAATGATGTTAAGCATCTTTTCAGCTCTTTATTGGACATTTGTATGTTTTGAAAATGTCTATTTAAATCCTTGGCCTGTTTTTTAAAATATATTCTTATCTATCTATCTATCTATCTATCTATCTATCTATCTATCTATCTATCTATCTATCTATCATCTATGTTTTTTGGTGTTTTGTCATGGGTGTTTGTAGTGGTTTAGATAAAATGGTGCCATTCCCCAAGGGGCGGCAGTGGGCCACGAGGGGCAGCTGGGTCCCACCGCCTGAGGCCTCTGTGGGTCCAGGCTGGTGGGAGGTTGTGGATGAGAGACCTCGGCAGGTCAGTGGCTTGAGCTGCGGTAGGTGAGAGACAGGGATGGATAAGCATGTCATGCATAGTGAGTATTTAGTGGGTTATGGAAGGAAAGGGAAGGGGGAGAGAGGGAGAGAGAGAAATAGAGACGGGGATGTGGATAGGATAGAAGAGGAGCCATGGCAGCTCTTCTTCCTAAGAGAGATAGGGCAGAGAGAGAGCTCACATGCTGGAAGTAGAAGGAAGAGCCCCTGGTCTGCAGAAGGGAGGGGAGTGGGCGGGGCTTGTCTCTTAAAGGGACAGGATAGAACATTACAGTGTTGGGTCCCCTGATACTGGAATTACAGATAGTTGTAAGCTACAGTGTGGATGTTGGGAATTGAGCTTGGGTCCTCTGGGAGAGCAGTCAGTGCGCTTAACCACTTAGCCATCTCCCCATCCCTCTTAGCCTGTTTTTAAGTTATTTGCCCCCTCTTTTTTAAAAAAATTCAGTTGTTTTTAAAATATATTCTAAATTGACTTTACCAGATTGTAACATGAGGGCTGGCTTGTTGGGGTTTCTGTCCTGCCCGGTACCCCACAGCTGGCAAGTCCCAAAGAAAATCATGTAGAGAGTCTACATTAGGTTATAAACTGATTGGCCCATTAGCTCAGGCTTCTTATTAGCTCTTATATTAACCCATTATTCTTATCTGTGTTAGCCACATGGCTCAGTACCTTTCTCAGCGGGGCAGGTCACATCCTGCTTCTTTGGTGGTCTAGGCAGAACTGCAGAAAGAACTTCCTTCTTCCCAGAATCCTCCTGTTCTCCCTGCCCCGCCTCTACTTCCTGTCTGGTTTTCCCGCCTATGCTTCCTGCCTGGCCAATCAGTGTTTATTTAAAACATGATTGACAGAATACAGATAATTCTCCCGTACCACCAGATAATTTACAAGTACTTTTTTCAGTATTCTGAGTTGTTTAACTTTGTGGGTAGTCTGTTTACAGCACATTAAAAAATATTTTAATGTAGGAGCTAGGGAGATGGCTTAGTGGCCAAATATGGTTGATATGCAAGCCTGATAACCTGAGTTTGGTCCCTGGAGCCTATGTAAATTGCCAGATACAGTGGCATGCATCTGTAATCCAGCACTCTTAGGGCCAGGGCCAGATGGGAGGCACAGAGACAGACAAGTTGCTTGGAAGCTTACAAGCTAGCTTGTTGGAGTATGCTGTGAGACCCTTCTTCAGCAAAGGAGAAGGAGAGAGTGAACACCTGAAAGTCCTCTGCTCTTCATGTGTGCAGTGTAGCACATGAGTGCACACAGAGTAAATTTAAAAATCATATTTTAATGTAGTTGAATTTTAATTTTTCATTTTATCTCTTACTTCTGGTGTTATGTTAGAAATGAACTCTGTAATATAACATTGCAAACATTTATACTATGTTTTTTGTTTGTTTTGTTTTGTTTGAGACAGGGTCTCTGTCTTTTCTGGAACTCACTACATAGACCAGGTTGGTCTTGAAACTTATAGGAATCTACCTGCCTCTACCTCTGCTGGTATTAAAGGTGTGAGCTATCATACCTGGCCACATTTCCTTTTTTAAGGAAGAGAAATTTTTCCTGTTAATTTGCATATATGGTAGGAGGTAGATGTCTTACTCCATCTCTTTTTGTATATAGATAATACAGATCTTCCAGCACTGTCAAATTGTTCTAACTCATTTAGTTGTCTTAGTAGCTTTGTTAGTACTAGCTTATATGCTTTTAATTTGTTCCCTTAAGGTTAAGGTTTAACTATGCTAGTTGAATGGTAGTTTTAAAAAAGAGCAAAACCTTTGTTTTTATATTCCATCATACCATTGTGCACAGATCGCTGGAACCTCTAAAAGACTACCACAGAGACCAAGTTTCATATGTAAAAGCAAAGAGCCTTTATTCAAGTTTGAACTTGGGCTGTCTGTGTGTCCAACACATTGGCATGATCAGAGAGCCTCAAACTCAGTTGGGGTGGGTTTTTCTTTTATCATAGCAGAGGTTGGACTGAGGGATTTCTAAGGTTTAGGACCCCTGATTGGTGGCATTTGACTAGGGTTGTCCTGGTGAAAAGGAATGGATATGTGCAAGCTAATAGATGCTAGATGATCCTTTGTACAATGGTTGGGACGAACTCCTGGGTGGTCTCAGTTTATGGTCTTTCCTGGAAACAGGTAATCTGAAACTCAGGCCTCTGTTGAGCTTGACATGGCTGGGCCCTACAGTTGAATGGTAGTTTTAAAAAAAGAACGAAAACTTTGTTTTTATATTCTGTCACACAAGTGAATAAAAGTCAGATGCTTTGAGAACCTATGAATTTGTCTGTAAATCTCTTCTCAGTCAGTATAAATTAAAAATAGTAGAGGCTAGAGAGATGGCTCAGCAGTTAAGAGCACTGACTGCTGAACTGCTTTTGCAGAAGACCTGTGTTCACTTTCCCAGCATCCACACAGCAGCTCCTAGCTGTCTCTCTGTAACTTCAGTTCCAGAGGGTCTGACACCCTCTTCTGCTTTCTGTAAGTACCAGACACACATGCGTGTGGTGCACATACATATATTCAGACAAAACACTCATGTACATGAAATAACATAAATGAATCCTTAAAAAAAAATGCCATGGGAAAAAAAAAATGCCATGGGGGCCATTGAGATTTTTCAGTTGGTAAAGATGCCTACTGCATGTCCTGAGTTCATACCCAGGACCCATGTGTGGAAGGAGAAAACTGATGCCCGACAGTTGTTTTCCCTCTTCTGTGACATACACGTGTGTGTGCATACAATAATGTAATGATAATGAGCTGTTTGTATGATAGCAATTGGGAGCTTTTATTGAAAGATTTTAATGAAAATATGAACATTCAAATTATTTAGTTCTTGATCCTGGCAGTTATTTTAATCTTTAGCACTTTTTTCCCTTTTATTTTTACTTAGAAATATGGCCTGATACAATCACAGTAAGCCTTTTGTGATTTTTTTCAAAATACTATTTTTTTTTTAACCCATTTCTCTTGGTGCAAATATCCTGGGTCAAAATTGTTTCTTCGGTAGTTAATAGTTATTTCTCAGAGATTTCATAGGCCTTTCTGGTCTGAGAGTGGTTGCTGTTTCTTTTTTTGTTAGTAGTTTTAGGTTTTTTCCTTTATTTTTATTTTCTTAAATGTTCTTAGAATCTGAGTGTGTTTTTTTTTTTTAACTGTGGTACTCAATTAGGCACTTTAAATTTGACTAAATTAGAACTTTAAGGCCTGATTTTTTTTTAATGATTTTTAAAGTATTTTATGTTTGAGTGTTTTGTCTGCATGCACGTAGGTTTGCACAACAGGTGATCCTGATTCCCTTGGAGGCCAGAAAAGGGCATTAGATCCCCTGAAACTAGAGTTATGGTTTTGAGCTGCCATGTGGGTGCTGGGAATTGAACCTGGGTCCTCTGCAAAAGGACCTCTAAACTGCTAAGCCATCTCTCCAGCCCAAAATGTTTAGATCATTTTTTCATACTTCTAATGTTTTTGTCTGCATTTTACTTTTAAAAAGTTCTGTTTTGGGACAGACTTCATTGTGTCACTTGCCTGTCTTCACTGACTGGCTCACTCCTTGTGCTCTGCTCTCAGGTTTTATAAATTAGTCCTGCTTTGATTTCTTTGAGAATCTGAAGTAGTCTTAAACATGATTCCTGCCCTCCACTCCATCTGACTCTATAAATTTAAAAAAACAAAAAACAAAACAAAAAATTCAAACAAAAACCTTATAGTTTCAAAAATTATAGTCAGATGGCAGGAAAGCAAAGCCCTTGAGTTGGAGGTAATTTAACATCTCTTCTGTGGCCTCTTTCATCCTATTGAAGTAAGCAAAGTGCTTTTACGTTTTTAAATTGAGGCATACTTTACATCCACAGGGACACATACCATACTGTTTGGTTTGGTCATTTATTTTTTTCCTTGTTGGATTTGATTGGTTTTGACAGATACAAATGCTTTATGATCTATTTTCCTTCTAAACTAGAACATTTTATTTCTCCAGTTAAAAATCCTCATTCCCTCCAAGTGCCTCTGGCGACTTCATATCTCATGTCACTTTGCAGTCCTGGAATGCAAACAGATCATGTAGGCTTTCATTTTTGGTTTAGTTCTTTATTCAACCTAAAGTTGAGATTTGTCAAGGTTGATCGTGTGGGTAGTTCTGATTGGTCTCCTCTCTGAGATATTATTAGAGACTAGTGAATATGTAGTAGAAAAGCCATGTTTTACCATAGAGAATTTGTCAGTGAGCGGAGATTGAGATTCTATATAATGAGGTAATAAGTGAGCAGTGACCATGGTTGGATTTTTTTCCTTTGGATGTTTTCATGTTCTGTGCTATTGTAAATTAACTGAGGATCATAAAGCTGAAAGTGAAAGTAGATACTCTCTACTAGAACGTTGACCTGCCAGTGACTTAGTTATGTTAGATGAGTAATGTTGAAAGTAGGCCTCTGGCTTTGCTCTAAGCACTGTTCTGTAGGAAGTCAGTGCAGAATCTAAGTATGTGGCTTTTAAGTTTAAATAGCTTTTGAAGGTCCATTGTGCTTACATGAGTAAGACCAGAAGGGGAAAAAATACTTTGAGAAATTTGAATTCAACAGTATCCTAATAAGTTCTTTTAACTTAATTTCTTCTCATTTAAATTTCAGGATGAATTTAATTATGTTTGTTATACTTAATGTTCCTAGGTATGCAGGTGCCTTGAGAGCTTCAGGGGAAATGGCTTCAGCACAGTATATTACTGCAGGTCAGTACGCATACTGAGAGGGGCTGTCCTAGTCAATCAGTGTTACTCACGTGTGTGTGTGTGTACATGTGCACGTGTAGAGGTCAGGGGCAGCTTTTGTGAGTGGGTTCTCTCCTTGGACCATGTGGGTCCTGGGAGAATTGAACTCGTTAGGCTTGTCAGTAGGTAGGTACCTTACCTCCAGAACCATCTCTCCAGGTAAAGCCACAGTGCCTTTTTTATTTAAAAAAAAAATGGTGGCAGTAGTGGGCCTGGTACCCAAGCCTTTAATCCTAGCACTCAGGAGGCAGAAGGAGGTGGATCTCTGTAGGTTCCAGGACAGCCAAGGCTTACGTAAAAAAAATGAACAAACAAATAGCAACTAATTTCCTTTTCGTTTGTCACTTCATTTATATGGAATATCTTTATCCTTACATTAGATAACTTGAAATGTATCCAGATTACAAACCAGTGATATATATATATATATATATATATATATTTTTTTTTTTTTTTCCTTGAAGAATAAACTTTTGAAGTGGAGTCACACATGGTAGTACATATCTGTACTTCCAATACTTGGGAGACCAAGGCAGGAGATTCTAAGGCCAAGGCTAACCTGGAATATGAGCAATAGAAAGGCCTTGTCTTTCAAAGAGTAAACTTCCCTTCTGGTTTTTGTTTGTTTGGTGTATGTTCATGTAGTTACATGTGTGTGTGTGTTAGTACATGTGGAGCCAGAGGTCAGCCTTAGGTGTTCTTCAGGAGCCATTTACCTTTTTTTTTTTTTGAGACAAAACGTTTCATTGGCCTGGAACTTTGCCAGTTAGGCACGTCTTGGTGGTCGTGGTACCCAAGGGTCTTCCCTGCTCTCGTCTCTGTGGTCGGAATGAGGAATGTGTCCCACTGTCTCCAGCTTCTCTAATGGGCTCTGGGAGTTGAGCTCAGGCTCCTGTGCTTTCATGGCACACACTTTATTGACTGAGTCATCTCCCCAGGCCAGACCTTTGGATTTTTTTGTGTTGTTATTTTGTTTGCAGGTTCTGTTAGTTAAATCCCTGGGAATGACATTAGGAGGTGACAGAAATAAGTTTTAGTAGTGTTGTTGTGATTGTTATTAAGAAAAAACTTACTTGATGTTAATAAAGAAGTAATATGTATAAGAGTAAATCTAAATTACTATTTTTGTGGTGCTAAGGATTGAACCTAGGGCCTCATGCAAGCTAAGTATGTTCCCTCCCTAAGGTATTTGATATTCTCTAATGTGCTTCTTTACTACGTGAGGGGAATTTGACATTGTAATTAATTGTAATTAATGAACAGCCCCTGCTTTATTATTGAAACTGGATGTCACCATGTAGTCCAACTTGGTCTTGAACTCAAGGTCTTATTGCTATATTCTCTCAAGAAATGAGATTATAGGTACACACTACCATGCCTGACTAGAAATGAATCATCTCATAAATAGATTAGATAATGTTTTATACCTGTGCTATTTATCCTCAGAAGTTTTATTTAAGTGTAAGCCACATGTCATACAGGTCACCCATTTGAAATGTGTCCTTCATTCTTCATAGTGTTGTATAATTTTGGAACACTTTTATCACTACAAAATAACTGTATATTAAATGTGTTACTATTTTTCTAAATCAATATTTGTTTTCTTTTTAAGCCCTTAGGGATTTGTTTGAGTCCATGGATAAAACGTCTTCTAGTATACCACCTATTATTCTACTGCAATTTCTGCACATGGCTTTCCCACAGTTTGCGGAGAAGGGTGAACAAGGACAGTATCTTCAGCAGGTAATCAGCAGGTTTCTCTCGTTTTGTCTTTGTGCGTGTGTGTATCTAAGTGTGGATGCACACGTCACAGCGTGCATTTGGTGGTCAGAGGACACGTCAGGTGTTGGTTCCTGCCTTCCAGGCTTCGGGGATTCTCTCCTCTACTGGTAGGAGCACTAGGATTATGAACGCTCTAGCTACATGTTTGACGTGGGTTCTGGGATTCAAACTCAGGTTCTTATCCTTGGGTAGCCATCTCTCTAACCCAAAACTTAGGTGTTCCGCACTAATGATAGTAATTGTAATGTAGTTGTAAACACAGGCCTGCTTTAGTTCACGTTATTGTCTCTTGCCTAGAGTGTGGCTGTCATCTTAGCTGGTCATCTTGATGTTTTCATCCCTATATGCTTTGTCTCACAGGCCCTGCTGTCCTTTTAAGAATTTAAATAAGGGGAGGGGTAGAGTTGAATGATTAAACACTGCATTAGCATAAATGAAGCTCTGGATTTGATCTTTAGGTCCCAAAAAAGTAAATTAAAAATAAGTGGGGCTTAGGGGCTGGAGAGATGACTCTCCCTGTATCCCATTTTTTTTTTCTTTCATGATATTTACTGAGCTCTACATTTTTCTCTGCTCCCCTCCCTGCCACCCCCTTTCTCCTTCAACCCTCCCCCAAGGTCCCTATGCTCCCAATTTACTCAGGAGATCTTGTCTTTTTATACTTTCTACTTCCCATGTAGATTAGATCTGTGTAAGTCTCTCTTAGTGTCCGTATTGTTGTCTAGGTTCTCTGGGATTGTGGTTTGTAGGCTGGTTTTCTTTGCTTTATGTTTAAACACCACCTATGAGTGAGTACATGTGATAATTGTCTTTGTGTCTGGGTTACCTCACTCAGAATAATGCTTTCTAGTTCCATCCATTTTCCTGCAAAATTCAAGCTGTCTTTATTTTTTCTGTTGTGTAGTACTCCATTGTGTAAATGTACTACATTTTTTTTTTTTATCCATTCTTCGATCGAGGGACATTTAGGTTGTTTCCAGTTTCTGGCTATGACAAACAAAGCTGCTATGAACATAGTTGAGCACATGTCCTTGTGGCACAATTGAGCATCTTTTGGATATATACCCAAAAGTGGTATTACTGGGTCTTGAGAAAGGTAGTTTCCTAATTTTCTGAGAAATCGCCACTGATATCCAAAGGGGTTGTACCAGCTTGCACTCCCACCAGCAATGCAGAAGTGTTCCCATTTCCCCACAACCTCTCCAGCATAATGTTTTTGATCTTGGCCATTCTTACAGGTGTAAGATGGAATCTCAGAGTTGTTTTGATTTGCATTTCTCTGATGACTAAGGATGTTGAACATTTCCTTAAGTGTCTTTCAGCCATTTTAGATTCCTCTGTTGAGAGTTCTCTGTTTAGGTCTGTACTCCATTTTTTTATTGGTTTATGTGTTCTTTTGGTGTTCAGTTTCTTGAGTTCCTTGTATATTTTGGAGATCAGACCTCTGTCTGATGTGGGGTTAGTGAAGATCTTTTCCCATTCTGTAGGCTGTTGTTTTGTCTTGTTGGCCGTGTCCTTTGCTTTACAGTTTCAGGAGGTCCCATTTATTAATTGTTTCTTTCAGTGTCTGTGCTGCTGGGGTTATATTTAGGAAGTGGTTCCCTGTGCCAATGCGTTCAAGTGTACTTCCCACTTTCTCTTCTATAAGGTTCAGTGTGGCTGGCTTTATGTTGAGGTCTTTGATCCATTTGGACTTGAGTTTTGTACATGTTGATAGATATGGGTCTATTTTCATTTTTCTACATATTGATATCCAGCTATGCCAGCACCACTTGTTGAATGTGCTTTCTTTTTTCCATTTGTTATTTTTTGCTTCTTTATCAAATATCAGGTGTTCGAAGATGTGTGGATTGATATCCGGGTCTTCTATTCTGTTCCATTGGTCCTCCTGTCTGTTCTTATGCCAGTACCAGGCTGTTTTCAGTACTGTAGCTCTGTAGTAGAGTTTGAAGTCAGGGATTGTGATGCCTCCAGATGTTCTTTTGTTGCCCGGGATTGTTTTGACTATCCTGGGTTTTTTGCTTTTCCAAATGAAGTTGAGTACTGTTCTTTCAAGGTTTTTGAAGAATTTTTTTGGGATTTTGATTGGCATTGTGTTGAATCTGTAGATTGCTTTTGGGAGGATTGCCATTTTTACTATATTAATTCTGCCTACCAAGAGCATGGGAGGTCTTTCCATTTTCTGGTGTCTTCTTCAATTTCTTTCTTCAAAGATTTAAAGTTCTTGTCATACAAGTCTTCTACTTGTTTGGTAAGAGTTACTCCGAGATATTTTATGCCATTTGTGGCTATTGTGAAGGGTGTTGATTCTCTGATTTCTTCCTCAGCCCTTTTATCATCTGTGTACAGGAGGGCTACTGATTTTTTTGAGTTAATCTTGTATCCTGCTACATTGCTGAAGGTGTTTATGAGTTGTAGAAGTTCTTTAGTAGAATTTTTGGGATCACTTATGTAAACTATCATATCAGCAAACAGTGAGAGTTTGACTTCTTCTTTTTCAATTTGTATCCCCTTGATCTCCCTGTGGTGTCTTATTGCTCTAGCTAGGACCTCAAGAACTATATTGAATAGGTATGGAGAGAATGGACAACCTTGTCTTGTTCCTGATTTCAGTGGAATCGCTGGGAGTTTTCTCTCCTTTAGTTTGATGTTGGCTATTGGCTTGCTGTATATTGCCTTAATTATGTTTAGGTATGTTCCTTGTATTTTTCAGCTTGTTTATTTTTCAGCTTGTTTATATGGTGGATTACGTTGACAGATTTTCGTATGTTGAACCATCCCTGCATCTGTGGGATGAAGCCGACTTTGGTCATGGTGGATGATGGTTCTGATGTGTTCTTGGATTCTATTTGCTAGTATTTTATTTAGTATTTTTGCATCAATGTTCATGAGTGAGATTGGTCTGTAATTCTCTTTCTTAGTATTGTGTTTCTGTAGGTTTGGGTATCAGGGTAAGTGTAGTCTCATAAAAAGAGTCTGTTTCTATTGTGTGGAATAGTTTGAGGAGTGTTGGTATTAGTTCCTCTTTGAAAGTCTTGTGGAATTCTGAGCTGAAACCATCTGGTTCTGGGCTTTTTTTGGTTGGGAGACTTTTGATGACTGTTTTTATTTCTTCAGCAGTTATAGGTCTGTTTAATTTGTTTAACTGGTCTTAATTTAATTTTGGTAGGTGATATTTATCCAGAAAGTTGTCCATTTCCTTTAAGTTTTCCAATTTTGTGGAATAGAGGTTTTCAAAATATGACCTGATGATCCTCTCTATTTCCTCGGTGTCTGTTGTTATGTCCCCCATTTCATTTCTGATTTTGTCAATTTGGATGTTTTCTCTATGCCTTTTAGTTAGTTTGGATAAAGGTTTGTCTATTTTGTTGATTTTCTTGAAGAACCAACTCTTTGTCTCATTGATTCTTTGTATTGTTTTCTTTGTTTCTATTTTGTTGATTTCAGCTCTCAGTTTGTTTATTTCCTGCCGTCTAGTTCTCTTAGGTGAGTTTGCTTCTTTTAGTTCTAAAGTTTTCAATCGTTCTGTTAATTCACTAGTGTGGAATTTTTCCAGCTTCTTTTTGTAGGCATTTAGTGCCCTGAGTTTGCCTCTTAACACTGCTTTCATTGTGTTCCATAAATTTGGGCATCTTGTGTGGTCATTTTCATTGAATTTTAGGAAGTCTTTAATTTCCCCTTTTATTTCTTCCTTGACCCATTGATGATCCAGATGAGCACTGTTTAATTTCCATGTGTTTGTGGGTTTTCTGGATTTGGTATTGCTGTTGACTTCTAGTTTTAAAGCATGGTGATCTGATAAGGTACATTGGTTTATTCCAATTTTTTTGTATTTGTTGAGGTTTGTTTTGTTACTGAGTATTTGGTCAATTTTTGAGATGGTTCCATGAGGTGCTGAGAAGAAGGTATATTCTTTTCTGTTTGGATGGAATATTCTATAGATGTCTGTTAAGTCCATTCGAGTTATAACATCTGTTAGTTCTCTTATTTCTCTGTTCATTTTTTGTCTGATTGACCTTTCCAGTGGTGAGAGGGGAGTGTTGAAGTCTCCCACTATCAGTATCTGGGGTTTAATATATGATTTAAGCTTTCGAAGTGTTTCTTTGACATATGAAGGTGCCTTTGTATTTGGAGCATAGATGTTCAATATTGTAATTTTCTCTTGATGAATTTTCCCTGTGACTATTATGAAATGTCCTTCTTTGTCTCTTTTGACTGATTTTAGCTTGAAGTTTATTTTGTTAGATATTAGGATAGCTACAGCTGCTTGTTTCTTAGGTCCATTTGATTGGTATATTTTTTCCCAGCCTTTTACTTTGAGATGATGTCTGTCTTTGAGGTTGAGATGCATTTCTTGTATGCAGAAGAAGGATGGATTCTGTTTTTGTATCCAATCTGTTAGCCTGTGCCTTTTTATGGGTGAGTTGAGTCCATTTACATTTAGGGATATTAATGACCAGTGGTTGCTATCTTTGTTAATTTGGTTTTCATCGTTGGTGTTGTTATTTTGTGTGTTTTTTTTCTTCTTCGGGATTTGCTGTAATGAGATTATCAATTGTGTGTGTTTTTGTTGGTGTAGCCATCTTCCTTGGGTTGGAGATTTCCTTCTAGTATTTTGCGTAGGTCTGGGTTTGTGTCTAGGTATTGGTGAAATCTAGATTTGTCATGGAATATCTTGTTTTTCTTCTATGGTGATCGAAAGTTTTGCTGGGTATAGTAGTCTGTGCTGGCATCCGTAGTCTCTCAATGTCTGAATAATGTTTAACCATGACCTTCTGGCTTTCATTGTCTCCACTGAGAAGTCATGTGTAATTCTGATAGGTCTACCTTTATTTGGTATTTGTCCTTTTTCCTTTGCAGCTCTTAATATTCTTTCTTTACTCTGTATGTTTAGTGTTTTGATTATTATGTGGCAAGAGGACTTTTTTTTGGATCCAGTCTATTTGGTGTTCTGTAAGCTTCTTGTATCTTCATAGGCATATCTTTCTTTAGGTAGGGAAAGTTTTCTTCTATGATTTTGTTAAGTAAATTTTCTATGCCTTTGAGTTGACTTTCTTCTTCTTCTATACCTATTATTCTAAGATTTGGCCTTTTCATGTTGTCCCATATTTCATGGATATTTTGGGTTAAGCTTTTGTTAGATTTAATGTTTTCTTTAACTGATGAGTCTATTTCCTCTATTTTATCTTCCGCACTTGAGATTCTCTCTTCCATTTCTTGTATTCTGTTCATACTTTTGTGGTTCCTGTTCTTCTCCTCATGATTTCTGTTTCTATAATTCCTTCAGCTTGTGTTTTCTTTATTTTTTCTATCTCAATTTTCGAGTCCTGAATAGTTTCTGTTATATGTTTGAGTTCCTTTTCTTGGTTTTCTTTAAGTGATTTGGTGATATCTTCCAATTTTTTGTTTGTTTTTTCTTCCATTTCTTTAAGGTAATTTCTCAATTCATCTTTAATAATTTCAGATATTCTCTTGTGGTTAATTTTTAGATCATTTTCTTCTGGGTCATCCATATTTGGTTGTTCAGGTCTTACTTTTGTAGGGTCTTTGGGTTTCACTGGTTTTGTGTTGCTCTTTGTGGTGAATCTTGTGATCTTACCTTTTCTATTCATCTTTTTCTCTAATGGGTGTGGTTGGTGCTGTCTGAGATTCTGTTGAATAATCTCCTAGGTGCCAGTAGTTCAAAAACTAGATGTTTTTCCTAGTGGTACAGTCATTGTCACAGTTCTGTTTACTCTGTTGGTTATTCCTGTTTCTGGAGGTAGCTTAGTGCTCCTGTGTTTTGGTCTATTCTCTTGTAGTTTCCTGTCTCAAGCCTACTTTGGTCTAGGCTGCTGTCTTTGATGTTTTTCTGTAAATCTTGGTCTGGATCTCCTCTTGCAAATGTCCCGGGCTTGGAGTTAGACCTGTTCTGGTGGAGATTGCTGACTCTGGATCTGGTCTCTTGGTCAGTCCTGATCTGCTCGTGTCCTGGGACCGGGTTTGCTCCTGGCTTCTGCTCCTGGTGCAGCCCGTTCTCTCCTTGTCCTATGTAACTGGTTCAGTCCCACTCCATTTTTCTGGTTTTTCAAGACAGGGTTTTCCAGTGTAGCCCTGGCTGTCCTGGAACTTGATCTGTAGACTAGGCTGGCCTTGAACTCAGAGAGATCTACCAGCTTCTGCCTCCCAGATGCTGCGGTTAAAGATATGTGCCACCACACCTGGCCCTTTGTGCCTTTTTAAATTAGACTCTGTATCCCATTTTTTAAAAAAACTTATGAGCATTTGTTGCTTTTCCAGAAGACCCAAGTTGTGTTCCCAGTACCCATGTTGGGTAGCTCCTAACTGCTCTTAACTACAAGCCCAGGGGAGCATGTTCTTGTGCTCTCTGCAAGCACTTACCTATGTGGCATATGCTCATACATGCACACAAAGAAATATTAAAATATAAAAAAAACACTAAAAATTGTATTGATTTTTGTTTGGTAACTTAGTGACTTTGTGCCCCAGTCTGAAATCCCCTCACTGCCTCTGGTTTTATCATATGCTTTGTCTTGCTCACCTTTCTCCAGCTGTGTGGCTTCTCCCTCTTGCCTTCTTTGTGCAGTGGTTCTGCTCGTCCTTGATTGTCATTTGTGTGCATTCTTTTAGGTCTCACCACTCTGTGGCTCCCTCCCCCAAATCCTTTTCAGCTCTCTAGCTCCTCCTCTACATGTCACTTTAGCTTTCTTTAGCTCCACCCTCTACATGTGACTTGATATTCTTACGTATATGTATTCGTGTTTGGTACCTTTCCTATTTTTTCACTAAAAATTTTAAATATCTGTAGTAGTAGCTCAGTTAGGAGTAAGTACAAAATCTGTTGGATGAATTTTCTGAAATTCATTACTTTTTGAAAGATCTTATACCAGTTTAATTAGTTATTTTTGTGCATGATTAAAAAACAAGGGATAGAAGGTATGGCTCAGTGGTTAAGAGTGCTTGTTGGTCTTCCAGAGGACCCAGGTTCAGTTCTTAGCTCTCAGATTAGGTGACTCAATTGTTTATAATTCCAGTTCCAGGAGTCTAACACCCTCTTTAAGGTCTTTGTGGCACCCCATACATGTGCACATACTCAGGGACATGTACACAGGTAAATAAATGTTTAAAAAATTTTAGAAGAATTTAAATTTCTATTTTGTGTGTGGAGCTGGGATATGTATAGCATGTTGCATATATGGAAGTTAAAGGACCATGTTCAGAGGTCAGGGGTCAGTTTTCTCCTAATACAATGAGGGTTTCAAGGATCAAACTCGGGTTATCAGGTTTGGCGGCAGGTGTATTTACATTACCTGTTGAGCTACCTTACCATCAGCCTTTGTATGTATAGGTGGGTTGGAGTCGGGGGTGGAGACAGAGTCTTGCTATATACCCAGGCTGGCCTCCAGTTTAGATGTAGCCTCAAATTGATGGCCATTCTTCTGCCTTGGCCTTCTGAGTGTTGAGAATAAGATGTGTACTGCCATGTCCAGTTAGCAAGGTTTGTTTATTTTGAGACAGGGTTTTGCTGTGTAACCCTGAGTGGCCTTGGAACTATGTTTAGATCAGGCTTGAATTTGTGGCAGACCTCCCGCCTCTGCTTCCCAAGTGTGGTTGTAATGTCCAGCTCTGAATGGGCATTTTTAAAGAAGAAAATACCTTTTTTCTTAAGGAAGCAATAATTAGTTTGAAAGAATTTTAAAGACTAAACACTGTCCCAGCCAGGACAAACGTGTTCTATTTTCCATCACAGGATGCTAACGAGTGCTGGATACAAATGATGCGTGTGCTACAGCAGAAACTGGAAGCCATAGAGGACGACTCTGTTAAAGAGGTGACATGTATTTGTGACCAGAGACTCATTATGCTACTCTGTGTTTATTTTGATTGTCTTTTTGTCTTTTTCTTGGAGTGGCTTTAAATAAATATAGCTTAATCGGTAGATAGCTGTCAGAATATTTCAGATGCTTTGCCTGTACTTAGGATTTGATGACTAGTGTTTCAGTCTACTTGTAAACATAATCTATTGATATTTATTCAGCATGTTTAATCTTTTGGTAATTATTTTGAATCATAGGATGAAATACACAAAAGACCTACATTTAAAAAATTTTAAGTATGTATATTAGTAAACTGGATTGTATTGAAGTCTACGAAAAGTAAAACTAGAATTTGCTTTTAATTTTGCAGACAGATTCTTCTGCATCAACCGTGACACCTTCTAAAAAGAAAAGCTTAATTGATCAGTTTTTTGGTGTTGAGTTTGAAACCACGTATCCTTATTGAGCCAAGATTTGTATAGACTGTATTCAAAGTTTATAAGAAGTAAATTGTCACTAAAGAGTCTAGTTGGCTGATTGGCATTGGAGAGCAGAAGAAAAAATCATCAGGATTCAATGCCTAAAAATTTATAATAATAATATTAGTTAGGAGTTAATAAAATAGTCATTCAGTGATTTTGAACTTTAAATATGTATACCTTAAGGTTATTCATTATTTTTCTTAAATATTTATTTAGTTACTTTTAAATTATGCATATATGTGTGTTGGGGGATATGCAGGTGTTTAAGAAGGCCACAGGCGTCCCTGAAACTGGAGTTAGAGGTGGTTGTGAGCACCTGACACATGGGTGCTGGGACTCAAATCCTGGTCCTTCAGAAGAGCAGTACATGATCTTAACCACTGAGCCACCTCTCCAACCCCCATTATTTTTTCTTAAGAACACCTTTATCAGTGTGTCTCATTAATTTATCTCGTAAAGTTTCACTTACATGAAACTAGTATATTAATAATGCACATGAATTTAAGGAACTGTTTTCTGAGCTGTGGGTAGAAATCGGGAGAATATATTTTGCTCATATTTATATCATTAGGATACTTATCAGAATGACAACTTATATCCTGTTGTGGTCTCTTAACACATACTCATTTTTATTGATGAAATTGTTGGTAGGCAAAGCATGTTGCATTGAATCTTTATTGGGAGACTGTTTAAAATAAATCAACATATGACTATTAACTCTAGGATAATTTATTCTTTTCAAGATTAACTAATAATTTGAATAGCTGTTGCCATTCCTTAATTTGCAAAGCATGAAATGTACTGAATCTGAAGAAGAGGAGGTCACCAAAGGAAAGGAAAATCAACTTCAACTTAGTTGTTTCATCAACCAGGAAGTTAAATATCTTTTCACAGGGCTTAAATTGGTAAGGAAACCACAGCTGAGCCTCATGTGGGTTTTGTATTTGTGAATATGCTTGTTGGCTAAAATTTGTTTGTAAACTCAAAGATGCTTCTTGCTGTGTTTTGATGGTTATTTGCAGAGGAGTTGGGCACGCACAGATTGTAGGTTTTTGTGGTACGTGTATGGAAGGCACGGCATCCCTAGGCAATGCCCACTTTATCTTTAAGACAGTCACTGACCGCCAAACGTTGGCACACACCTTTAATTCCAGCACATGGGAGGCAGAGGCAGGCGGATCTCTAAGTTTGAGGATAACCTGGTCTACAAGCAAGTTCCAGGACAGCCAGAACTACACAGAGAAACCCGTCTTGAAAAACCCGTCTTTGACTTGGCAACTTGGCTGATTGGGTGTGGCTGATTGGACAGCAAGACCCAGGGATCTGCCTGTCTCTTCTTCCTGGCTTTTTAATATGGGTTCTAAAGATCCAACTTGGGTTCTCATGCTTGTGTGGCAAGAACAATATTGACAGCGATTTCCCCAGCACAGTAGCACAGTTGACAGCGATTTCCCCAGCGCAGTAGCACAGTTGAGTGTCACATAGGAGTCCTACATGAACTGCTCTGGCTTCTTGTTAACACACCATACATGTGTCTTTTGTAGCATCATGCTTTTTTATTTTAATGCTGTTGTTGGTAATTTTGTGTTTAGAATTATTTCCAAGCATATAGCATTCCTAAGAACAAGGATGCTGTAATGCGCTTTAAGAGGAAAATGCATGTATTAGGATTGTTCTGTTATAGGTGCAGCACTGTAGGTGAAGTAAGACATCTTTAAATGGAAACACCCGCAAGGTTATCTGTCAATTGGTTGATGGGAGGGTGACCTGCCCAATATTTCTCCTAGGAACATGGTTCAGTGTGCGCTGATTCAGTGAGGAGCAGGGTTCAGTGTGCGCTGATTCAGTGAGGAGCAGGGTTCAGTGTGCGCTGATTCAGTGCCCATGGTGTCACACAGCTGCCCCAACGTCAACAATTACCTGTGGATTTGAAAATCACACTTCAATTGGTCTTTTAACTAATAAAGCATTATTAACATAGTTTCATAAATTGCTAAATACAAGTTAGAGGACATAAAAATGGAATGTGAATGTTAATTAGAATTGATTGTTTTGTCAGGGATTCTGCAGGCATTTTTTAAAATTTTGTAAAATTTTAGCAAAGCTATACTTCAGAGGTCTGGATGACAACCTGACAGCATTGCATTATGTTAATTGTAACTTGCTGATGAATACTTTGACACAAGCAAGTGTTTTTGCACACATGGGAACACACTTTGTAGCTTAGGAACTTGCAGACCTCTTGGCCCAGCCTCCACTGTGCTGGGCTTACCCTTCACCAGTACACCTAATTCTAGCTATACTTTTCTTAAAAATATATTTCTGAGTTGTGTGGGTTTTTTTCCCCTTTATAATTTTAAAGATGTTATCATTTGTTTGGATTTTTTTCCTTTTTGGATCTTTTCCTTTTTTTCCGTTTTTCTTTTTTAAGACAGGGTTTCTCTCTACAGCCCTGGCTGTCCTAGAACTTGCTTTGTAGACCAGGCTGGCCTCAAACAGAGAGTTCTATCTCCCGAATGGTGGCTTCCCAAATGGTGGGAATAAAGGCGTGCACTGTTATCATCCCGCTATTTGTTTGGATTTTAAGTCATTTACTTGGTGTTTTAGCTTTGCATGGTCATGTGTTAAAGCTCTACAGTGATTCCTTTTATAATGTGATTAGTAAATTTTTTCAAAACCAGTCTTAAATTACACAATTGTAAGATACTAAATTATGAACTGTAAATTCTTTTAGTTCATATTTGTTTAGTTTTGCTAATTTATATATGTACATATAGGTGGCACATTGAACATAATAGAGAATCTTTATTACATATGAACTATGTGCCAGATTGTTTCCCAAGTTTTCAGCATGCACTAACGTGTGCCATTTTTAAATCACTTTGAAATGGAGACTAACAAATGTAGCCAGAGGAGATAAATTGTAGCTAAAGATTTCCCCACATCCCTTAGACTAGAGGTTTCTCAACCTTCCTAATGCTGCGATCCTTTAATACCTCATGTTGTGGTGCCCCCACCATAAAATTGTTTTTGTTGCTATTTCATAACTAATTTTGCTACTGTTATGAATTATAATGTAAATATCTGATGCCTGATCCCTGTGAAAGGGTCATTCAACACCCCCAAAGAGGTTGTGGCCCACAGGTTGAGAATCGCTGCCTTAGGTTAACACATTTTCTTTGTTAATCCTTCTCAGATTTAAAATGAACCTAATTGATGCTGACAGGCTTTTATATTAATGAAAGAAGAACAAGGGTTTCCTACATTCCTTCAGTTTCTAGTGTGGGAATTCTGATTATTCGTAGATACAGGGTCACAGAAGGCTCTATTATTTAAAAAAATAACAATTTATCTTCTCTGACCTTGAGCAACATTGTATTCAGAGGGATTCTTTTCTGTTTGTCTGGGTTTCTGTTTTTCAAGATACGGTTTCTCTGTTTAAAAGTTCTGGCTGGTCTCAAACTCACAGAGATTTGCCTGCCTTTGCCTCCTGAATTCTGGGATTAAAAGTATGCACAAATCTTAAAAACTAAAAAACCCAAAAAAAACCCTGCCTAAGTCATGTTTATTCTAATTGTTTTTCACTGGGATAAATCCACTGATGTATTATTACTAATTAAATAGTGCTGTGTTTTAAAATGAGCTGTGTGAGTCTGTGCTGCAGACAAGAGTTTTAAATCTGATATCTGGTTGTCTGTGATGTCCCCTTTTCAGCGACTGCAGGAAGAAATTACTAAACAGTCTCCAACATTGCAGAGAAATGCTTTGTACATCAAGTCTGTAAGTTACAGATTTCCTTTTGAAATTGAATTCCTTTTCATTGAAAGGATTCAGGGGCAGGGAGGTGGCTGAGTGGGAAAACTGCTTCCCTGTGCAAGCCCAAGAATTAGAATTTGGAACTCCAGAACTCATGTCAAAGCTGGGTAGGCATGGCCTCCTGCTTCTAATCCCAGAGTGCTGCAGGTAGAACTGACTGGTTGGACTTAACAGTGAGTTCAGGGTTCAGCAAGAAATAGAAAAGGTGAAGAGTGGTTGAGAAAGGTACCTCCTGTCAACCTTAGCCTTCCACATGCACATTCACACATGTGCATTTGCACACATACATGTGCCTACAAATTTGTAAATACATACATGTTGCCTACAAATTTATAAATTTGTATGCTCACCCACAGTGTACACATACAAAAAAGAGGAAGGGTTCCAGTTAATTTTATCTGAGTTTTGTTTTTACTACCAAAATTAAAAAACTTATGTGGTCTTAGATATAAAGGATTTCTTCCCATTTCTCTCCTTAGTCAAAGATCAGCCGGCTGCCTGCTTACTTAACTATTCAGATGGTTCGATTTTTTTATAAAGAGAAAGAATCTGTGAATGCCAAAGTTCTTAAGGTTAGTAATGAATTTTAACTTGCATATTAAATATAATCCTTTGAAGGCAATTCCTAATCTATAATAGATTTATTTATTGCATTAGAAATAGCTTTCAGCTGGGGTGGCACGCACTTTTAATCTCTTTAAGTACTCGGGAAGCAGAGGCAGGAGGATCTCTGAGTTCCTGGCCATCCTACTCTATAGAATGTGTTCCAGGGCACACTCTACACAGAGAAACCCTGTCTTAAAAAAAATTAAAAAATAACAACAAAACCCAAAAAGAATAGCTTTGAGATGGTTAGGGGTGATTAATACTAGGTGGGCGATCCTTACCCATGGTGTTTATTGAATTATGTATTACCCCTTTGGTTTTACATATGCCTGACTTCTTCCTCCAGCCTTAAACATCTAAGTCTTAGAGCAAGCATTTTATATTTTTCAAAGGATTCACAGATAATTGTAGTATTCTTGCATACCCCATACCTTCACTTCACAGATCAGATTTGAAGGGATTCGTTGGAAATGAGGACAGAGGCAGTAAGCACACTGCATTGCATTTATGCACCACAGAACCTAGGCTGTGATCCCTGAGCTGTCTTGAACTGGGTAGACTAGTTGTGTGTATGCAAGAATTATATGAGTGAATCCAGCCTCACTCATATTTCTGGAGCTGAAATTCATAGCCTTTTCTGATAGAGCTGTAGGTGAAGGTTAAATGTAGGTTGGGGCTCTGCTAGTATTTATTGCAGCTATTTTAATATGCTCTTTAAATGTTTCAGTATTGTTTCTTTATAAAAATTGTTTTTCCCAGCAAAGCACTGGCTAGTTGGAATGCTCTGTTAAACAACTGCAGCTCCTGTGGTCATGTGTATTGGCTTGATTATTTAATGGAAAAAGATCTGGAAAAGTAGGTACTATATAAAAGTTAGAATCAGACCATTCTTTAATTTTGTTTTAAGTGTTTGATTGTACATGCGTATAATTTGTTTTGGTCGAATTCACCCCTCATTCCTTTCCCTCCATTTTCCCCCAATCCAACACCACTATTCCCAGTTTTGTAGGTTCTTTTTGTAAACACAGAGCCCATTTATTGCAGGTCACCTGACAAGTCAAAGGATTTCTTCAGTGGCAGTCTTTTTTACTGTGATGTCACAGATTTCATTTTCAACTTGTATTTGAATTAAGAAAGTATTACTTTGAAAGTGTTTATGTATTTTAAATAATTGTCCTTTTACACTTTTTTTTTTCTGTTATAGGATGTTAAATTTCCTCTTATGCTGGATGTGTATGAACTCTGCACACCAGAACTTCAAGAGAAAATGGTCTCTTTTCGGTCAAAATTCAAGGATCTAGAAGATAAGAAAGTGAATCAGCAACCAAATGCAGTAGGTTCTTTTTGCTGTATTTTTACTACTGCCATTTGAATCTTCATTTAGTGCCTAGCAGTAGCCATTACTATTATAAAAATGATCAGCCTACATTTCAGTTAGGAGGTGCATACATTTTGCATATCTTGATGTTAGCCTCTTACCACCGTAGTTGCAGTAATGTAGTGCCAGAAGCAGGCTCTGTTGTGGGAAAGCAGACCCCTTCTTATCTTTGCCCTGGAGTCTACAGCATGTGTGCATTCACATGAAGTCTGCATTTTCCACATGTGATGATTTTCCTTGAGGTATTTTAATCCTCTTTCTGTTAGGAGGTATAGGATTACCATCTTAGTCTCATCTCCATCATGTTTCTATGCTTTTGTAATAATTTCAAGAAAGTTACTAAATGAAATTAAGCTCCCGTTTAATTTGAATTGATATCTTTTTGAATTGATATCTCATTTAGAATTCCCTAGAAATCATCCAGGTTGTGTATTTCAGTAGCAATGTTTTTAATCACTGAATAGTATTTCCTTGTGTGGTTTGCTTAACCATTCCTCTATTAAAGGATACTTAGATCGTTTTCAGTTTTTGTCTATATGAATAAAGCTGGTAAAATGTTTATTTGCAAATATTATTGTAAGCAGGAATTTTATTTTCCTAGAATGAATGTCTGTGTTGCATGATGGTTGCATGCTCAGTTTTTCAAGAAAGTGCCAAATGCTTCTTACTTTATATTCCCCTCATCGATGTGTGACTGGCCCACTTTCTGACCAGCATTTGCTGTTGTCACTAGTTTTCATTCAAGCCAGTGGATATGTTTGTGGTGCTGCCTGGTTTTTTCCAAGTTTTAATGATGTTGACTGTTCTTCATGTTGTGGTTGTCATATGTGGGTCTTCTGCTGAACTATTATTCTGTTGTAGATTGTAATTCTTTAGCTATGCAGATTGCAAGTGTTTTCTCAAAGTCTGTAGTTTTTTATCTTTTCATCCTAGTGCAGAGAAAAAGTTGAAGGGTTTCATAGTTTGTCCATTTTTGTATTTGATTCATTCTGGTTTAACTTCTATGTAGTAAGATGTTCAGGTTCATTCTTTCGGCTATGACTCTCTAGTGTTAAAAAAAATAAGTAAAACCTAGTATTTGCCAATTTAATGATCCTGGCATCTTTGTAGATAATTGGTTGATGATAGATAAGAATGTGTTTCTGGAGTCTTCAATTTTATTCCATTAGTTTGTGTATCTGTTCTTTGACCGTACCAAATAAGACAGGGATTCATGGGGCCCAGGCTGGCCACTAATTTGCTAGGCAGTTGAGACTAGCTTTGACCTCCTGATCCTCCTGCCTCTATACCTCTAAGTGCTGGGATTATAGGCATGTGCTACAATGTCGTAACTTATGAAATTTCCCTGTAAGGATCAGGTTTGTGATCTCCAAGCTTTGCTCTTTGTAATGCTTCTGCAAATGGCATTACTGCCTTTGTGTGTTGATCTTACATCCTGAAGTAGCTCCCCTGCCCTGTTATTGTTCAGACAGACTGTAGAATTATTTTCTATTTGATGTAATTGTGGAAATAACCAATATCTGGAGACTTTAAAGTTTTCTGAAACTACAGGACAGGTAAAGGACTACTCAAGTGATCGTTTCCATACTGTGTTGTCTTTGTTCTCACAGAATCACTAAATTTCATTAAGTAGGTCACATTGTCTGTGTGATTGTTCCTGGTGTTCATTTAGCAGGTCACGTTGGTGTAATTGTTCCTGGTGTTCTTTTATTAGCTGTTTCATGTCTGGGCAAATCTAGCCCATTTCTTTACTAATAATTGAAATTTGTCTCTTTTCTTCTTGAGGGTTCTCAGTTTTATTATTTCAAAGGATGGCCCTGTTTTGTTGAGTTTCCTCTGTTTTCTGTTATTTTTTATTTAAGGCCTATTTAATTTTTCTCTTTTAGTAAAATGAGTTGGGGAAGTGAGTTTCTACTAATGTCTCTTATCCATGTAGTTACTCATGCTACTTTTAGTGTAGGCCTTTGTTCATTTCAGCTACAATGGAAGGGGCATGGCTTTGATTGCAGAGACTTGACTCGGGTTTGTTTTGTTTTTGAGGTAGCCCTTGCAGGTTCATAGACACACCACCAGATCCTATGGTATGCTAAACATTTAGTTAGTGGTTTAACATTAGCAGTATATCCAGGGAACATGTCATTTACTGTGATAATATTGTGTATTAATAAAGAGTAGAGCCTTTGGCGTTGCAGTTTTTTTTTAAGTATAGCTTATTAAAGTATTTTGCAAGGCAGACCATTATTTAAGTGTAAATATTTGTATAATTAAGTACTAACAAGAATGTTAGTAAATTATTTCCAATATCACAATTTAATATTAAACCTTTTTTTCCTCTTAGAATGACAAGAATAGTCCCCCCAAAGAGGTTAAGTATGAACCCTTTTCATTTGCTGATGGTAAGTAGATGCTTCTTTTTCATTTTGGTTTTTCGAGACAGGGTTTCTCTGTGTAGCCCTAGCCCTAGTTGTCCTGAAACTAGCTCTGTAGACCAGGCTGGCCTCGAACTCAGAGATCCACCTGCCTCTGCTTCTTGAGTGCTAGGATTAGAGGTGTGCACCACCACCACCACCCAGCCTTTGGATGTCTCATTTTTATTCTGTACACATTGAAGTCAGATGGCATGTTCTAATATTTATCATCTGTTTATTCAGATACTATGCTTTTTCTTTTAAAAGTTTGTTTTTGTTTTAGAGAAAGGCTCTCACTCTTTAGTCCAGGATGGCCTTGAATTCACCCTGTAGCTAACTAAGGGTAATCCTCAAAGTTATTTCTATCCACCTATCATAGCTTCCCAAGTATTGGTGGGATAGATATGAGCCACCGCTGCCTGGCCTAAATTCAGGCTTCTTAAAAAATAATTTTCCTTAATGTAACTTAAAGTGGTATAGTTATGGGTAATAAATTTAATTGTAGCTCTGCACAGTGCCATTTAGTGGAGTCCAGTAGAGCAGTATTTCTCCAGTCCTAACTTGATGATTGTTACTTTGAGAGAACACTTGTCTGTTTGTTGTCTATTTTAATTGATTCCCTTTCCTTTAAGATATTGGCTCCAATAATTGTGGCTACTATGACTTACAAGCAGTGCTAACTCACCAAGGAAGATCTAGTTCTTCAGGTCATTATGTATCATGGGTGAAAAGGAAGCAAGGTAAAAAGTATTGGTTTAGTTAACTACCCTGCAAACTTCATAGCATTGTGGGTGTTTTTGTTCGTGAATTTTTCATGTCTTTTAAAAATTAAAATGAAAAATAATTGCCTTTAATTTATATTCGGGTGTGTGGGTGTTCGTGTATAGTCCAGAGGCCCATGTTAGGTGTCGTCTTTACCACTGTCTTGACAGTTTCTTACTGAGCCTAGAGCTAGATCTAGCTAGTCAGGGAGCCCCTCGGCAGTAGTGTTACAGACATTAGCCAGCATGCATAGCTGCTGCCTGGGGAGTAGAACTCAGGGTCTCGTGTGTGTCTCTTTACTGAGTAAATCCCCAGTTCCTAGCTGTGGTCTCAAGGCCCCCAAGGTTTGCTTCTCTTTTACTTTCAAATTTATAACATCAGCACTTATAGCTGAGAAAGCCTAAAAACTATTGCCCAAGCAAAAACATCATGAAGCGGTGTGCATTTACATTTTGTTTTCCTATTGTCCAGATTAATATGGCTAGATTCTAATATTTTGAGGGTTTTTGGTTGTTTTGATACTAGGATCAAATCACAAAGATACCTTGCATACACTGAGCAAGTGCTCTGAAACAAGCTACATCCCTAGTCCCTTTCATATCTGTCTGTGCTTAGACTTTGGTGTACATTTATGAAGCTACACTGGTGACAATGAGGGTAGAAAGGCAGATCATATGTTAAAAGTAGTGTTGAAATAGCTGGGATGTCATGGAAGTCTTTGACATCATCTTGAACCTACATGGTCCCTAGGGGCACACTCGGAGAGCTATTGGTAGTCAGGTGTAGTGCTGCACATCACATTTGTTTCTTCTGCACTAGAATTCTAAACATAACTGTGTGCTATCTTCTTAATTTAGATGAATGGATCAAGTTTGACGATGATAAGGTCAGCATTGTAACACCAGAAGATATCCTGCGGCTGTCTGGTGGAGGAGACTGGCACATTGCTTATGTTCTACTTTATGGGCCTCGAAGAGTTGAAATAATGGAAGAAGAAAGTGAACAGTAATCTTCAATTTAGCTATTTATGCCTAGGTGTGATAAAAAATTTTTTGTTATCATTTCTATAATCTTGCTCTAAAGGGCACAAAGAACAGAACCAGGCCTGTTTCTTAAAGAGACTACAAAAGAAATTACATTTGGGTGCTACCCTGTACAAGGTAGCTGGATGGCAGCCTTTAAAAGCTTATTTCTTACAAATTCTTAGCTGAAGTCCATTTTCCCCTTTGCCCTTCCAGTCAAGATTTAGCAGTGATGTTTATTGCACACCTATTTGTTGTTCTTGCATGGTTAATATTCAGTAGCTGCCCGTCCTTTGCCTTATCTAACCAATATTTTTCTAGGAAGGTGGGAAAGGAAGTGTCGCTCTCGTGTAACTCAGTGCTGCTGTCCACACCCATCAGCTGGGTGCAATCAAGTATTTGTCCAGACTGACTGTTGCTGGCTTTTCATGACTTTACAATAAATTGTGATCAATAAGAATACATTTGATTATACACTTATTATTGTGTCTGTAATGTACTATGGTTTATATATTTAATTTTGCATTGGTTTTGTAGTAATCATATGTCAACAAGCTCTGGTTGCTTATTTTTAGAAAATGAGGATATTTGATAATAATAAAGAGGGGTTAATGACTTTTGACCTGTCTTAGTGTTAGAGCTTGACTGGAGTCAGATGAATTCAATACTACATAATTTCTACAGATTGCTAATAATCTTAAGCATCCATTTAAAATACAAGGTGTCTTCTTAGCTTGTTATCTCAAAAGAAATACGAAGTTGGACACTGAATTCTGTGATCAGTTCCAGTCCCTTACTCATTTGTTGTTTCTGTTTTAAGTCTGTATGTCCATCTCTAAATTTAGTATTAGTGATTTTTAAAATTAAGGTATACATTACCATACATTTCCAAGAGTATCTGAATAAGATCAGTCTATTAACTTATTCTGATTAGTCAGTTACTTGTAATCGTTAGATACGTCAGAAACCTTGACTGATAGTTAAGGAAAGAATGAAGGATTGGTTATTACCTAATTGGTCTGATTTTGAGTTGGGTATTGATTAATAAAGTTGGAGAATATCATGACATCTTAGACCATATGTTTTACTGCTCTGTAAAGTATGTTGCTGCCTAAGATTTCTACAGAATAATCTGTTAACACTGTGGGATAGGTCAGCATTTCAGTGATTCCGCAGTGGGGGGGTAAACATGGAGTGAGGAGTAGCAACACTCTGTGACCATAGTGTTGACATCATGACCCCTGGGATGCTAAAACAGTTGTAGAAGAAATTAATTTAGACTTGAGTTTTCCTACTTAAACAAGGTGAAATTGGCTTAGAAATATGTAAAAAGCCATGTTTTTAGACTGTATTAAAAATTTAAAAACTGTATCATTACCAAAAGTTTGGTTATAGTTTATTTTCTCTAAAAAGACATTTTAAAGACATTCTTTAAAGTAGAAATTGGATTTCTACCAGTGTTGTTTTAAGTAAGGAGGATTTAAATATTTTAGAATGCAGCCTTGAATGTAAGGGAGATGAGGCAAAAAAAAAAAAAAAAAAAAAAACCAAAAAACAATCCCCTCCCTTCTAATTCCTTCATGTGCCTTTATTTGCTTAACGCACACAGAGGACCTTTGGAGGCTAGACTTGCGTTTGGTCCCTGCTTCACTAGGTAGTGGAGTGAGGGTCAAGCAAGAGCACTTACCTAGTAAGTTTGTTCCCAGTAGCCCTTCATCAGTGACCTAATCTTAGCACCCACAGATGCTGTATGGGAACAGACTAGACAGTCTTACCTTTAGCCAGGACTGCACACTGTCTACTGGGCACTTTCACAGACATTTCACTTGAACTGACAGGAATCCCTGGGTGTTTAAGGACTTGAGGGGTCAAGTGATTTTTGTAAAGCTAATGGAGTAGTTGGGTCTTAGACTCCACTTCATTTAAAGTTAGAGGCTGGTAAATATTTTCTGTATTGGCCAAACAGTAAATAGTTTAGGCTCTGCAAGCCGCTGGTTGTCAATTTGAACTCTTGCTGCTGTTGTGAGCATGGCAGAGCGCCAACAGAACGCTTTAACAGATTGTTTGCCGACTCCCTGCTTTCTAGCTTGAGAGTGAGAACAGTCCTAAGGTTTCAGAAGTGTCATTCTGGGATCTCAGGATAAATCTGATAAAGAACAACACACAGGAAACTAATTTGGGATAGGAATGCAACATACTCAAATAGTGCTTAACTTCACTAAAAAAATACTTACAAAAAGTAGTCTGTGATACTGAGGTCATTTTCCTTTGGCCCCACCTCACCCTTCTATACTCCAAACTAAGGTTTGAACCAATGTCTGTTCTGTGGTTCTTGAGCCAACTGTACAACAGCTGTTATAAAAGTGTTTATTGTTTACCAAAACCAGTGGACCTCTTATCAAATGCTGCTTGGTAACAAAATCTTATCACAGTTTAATAAAAAACAAAGGAAAGAAAGAAAGCTAACTATTTGTCTCAGTGTCATTAGTTAGACTTTCTGCAAGGTCACTTAATCCAGACTTGTTTAGTGCGCTAATCAGATTATCCATTGTTGCATGAGCTCCTTCTTGATCTTGCCAGGCAACAAGGAGCTGCTTGGCCCTCATCTTCATGTCTTCACTGTCACTCTCAATCTGCCTCATTTCAGAGTCTTTAATTTCCAAGTAAGGAGCCAAAATCTTCCATTGCTCACCAAGTTTGTTAGCAAATAACTCTATCTGTTCCCCTGTTATAGGTTTATCTTGCCGAACATCGGGACCTAGAAGACAAGAGGATATAAATTATGTGCAGAATACAGGGATGTGCAGTTCTAAGTATCTGGAAGAGTAAAGCTAAAAACCAAACTTAATTCTCCATAGGTTACATGGAGACACACACAAACACAAAATTCGGTCAATGCTCAAAGCTATTTTAATTAGAAAGATTTTTCCATAGAGGAGATGCCCCCTCTATCCCTAACTAGATAGCCCAGTTTAAACACCTATCTTTATTACCTTTTAAATTGGCCACTTCCGAATTTCATTATATAAAAATGTATTTTAAGTGACTAATGGTTTTAATTTCTCATGTAATCAAAATAGACCCGAGATAAAATGGAAGAAGTTGAGAAACATCAAATTACTTAACGTATCCCTTAACAAAGAACCCTAATCTTTTCCAATTTTGTAAAATAGCCAAAAAAATTCAATTCTTACTTTCATTTTCCTTCAGTAAAGCATCATTGTCTTCCTCATCTTCATCTTCACCTGTTTTTATTTCTTCAGAAGGAGGCTATAGTAAACAAGAAACAATGTTTAAAAGAACACTAGTTTCTGAAGATAACAAATGGTTCTGTTTAGATATGTAATTATACGGTTATAAGATTTCCAGTAATGGACATCAGACCCCATGACTCATAGGTCCCCTCAGTTTGGGCAGAAGGAGGACTGAGAAGCAAGAACAAGGCAGTTTGCAAATACCTAAGCATTGTCTAAGGGGCAATAGAGATTGACCATGTCTGTTATTACCACACTGTAAGAAAACACTGGAAAGTTCTGCCGGAAACCCTACTGCCACTCCTAGACCCTGCCCTTTGACAAAAGACAGTAAAATACACTGGCAAAGAAGAAAAACTGATTTAGTTTACCTCAGATAGTTTTTTAACACATTTTTAAACTGCATGCTGCACGGAGTTTCACATGTGCGCTCTCTGTAAGTGAACACTGAGTGAGCAACAATCCTCCCCATTCTAAAACACGGTGTTCCATAGATCACTATTTTTGTGATAAACTAAACTGGTAGCAGTTTTAAAGCAGATAATGTTTACTAAGGGAAATGGGAAAAGATGAAGTAAGTTACTTACTGGTAGTTCCTTGGCTAGCTTTATTACCATGTTCTCAAGGTACTCGGGGAGACTCTTAAACTGCTGGTTGGTTGGCTGGAAGAAGTGAGGGCTTCTCCGTGCTAAGAGTCTGAGTGCTCTCCAACCATAATTTGAATTGTTCACAGCTCTGTAAGAAGAGTTGCCAGCCTTGTGACTTACATAGTTATCCACTTCCACGTGACATGACAGTCTATACATTGTGCTTATTTTAGCAAGTTAATGGTCTATGTCCCTACTCCTGACTATGACTATGCATAGAAACCATTCATCCGGTTATATAGAAGAAATAGATAGGAAAAAAGATTTGGTGAGCTGGTATCCATATCTGTAATGCACCTAACAGATCTGAGTTCAGAGTATTCTATAAATTTGAGTTTATTATGTTAATGTAACTAATGTAAGTTGAAGGTCTCTAATGTAAAACCTCACTGTTTAACTTGTCTTAAAATGCTTACCTGCTGCTAAGGTCTAAAATGTTCCAAATATGGGGGAAATATCTGAAAACACAGCTTCAAGTATTTTGAATAAGGGTTCTATTTATATAACAGCTAATCTTTAATTCACTTAATATCAACCTCAATGAATAAAAGTGGCTCAAAATGCCAAAAGAGCAAATATCCAGTAGCCACCGTAGTGACACACTTATGTAAAGAAAAGAATAAGAAAGCAAGGACAAAGGACCTGTGAGAAATCTAAAAGACAGACACACCCAAAAGGATAAAACAGATTCTGTGTAGGGTTTGTTAGTCTTTTTGTCCACCCTGCAATCCCCAAATGCACAGCTCTGCAGTCTAGTTCATTTAGTGCTGTCTTATTAACTGGGATATACACACTCAATTCAAGCATGAGAAAGATTTTAGCACAAGATCAGACTGGTGCATATTTTACTGATAGGATCTTACTCTGTTAAGACAGACTAACCTCAAACTCAGTCCTCCTGCTTCAGCCTCTCAAATGCTGGGATTATTAGGTATGTGCGTGCCTACATATATGCCTACCCGTGCGTGTGTGTGCGCGTTTGTGTGTATTTAGTTTTTACACAGTGTCTTTGTAGACTAGGCTGGCCTCAATCTCACAGAATCCACCTGCCTCTGCCTTGTGGGTGCTGGGTACTATGTGTATGGGTGTTTTGCATGCAGTGCCAAAGACAGCCAGAATATGTCATGTCAAATCCTCTGGAACTGGAGTTAAAGATGGTTGTTAGCTACCATGTGGGTACTGACACTCACACCTCTTAAAACTCAGCGCTCTTAAACCTCTGAGTCATTTTTCCAGCCTATATATGTATATATTTTTTTAAATATTTATTTATTTATTATGTATACAATATTTTTCTGTGTGAATGTCTCCAGGCCAGAAGAGGGCACCAGACCTCATTACAGATGACTGTGAGCCACCATGTGGTTGCCGGGAATTGAACTCAGGACCTTTGGAAGAGCAGGCAATGCTCTTAACCACTGAGCCATCTCTCTAGCCCTATATATGTGTATTTTAAAGATACAATTCTCTGGTGCATGGAGAATTGAACACACATTAATTAGGAGATTGGAACATAGGACCCAAACTAGCCATTTATATCATGTGCTAATGACATGGCTCAAAATGAACCACTTCATCTTTAGAATTAGCCTGTGAGATGAGTGGTTACTACTTAGCAAAGGAGAAAAAGGACACAGGGAGTATTTGTTAGAACTAGACACCTGGCCACTAAGTGTCACAGGGAATGGGAACCTATACATTCTGACAAGAGGGGCCTTGCCTTTAAGTCACAACTCCAAAACACCTACCTAAAAACTAAAACTCTGTTGTCCCATGGGACACTTTAGATAAAAGATGGTGAGTCTTAAAAGTTACCCCAGAAATTTAGGGTAAGGCAGCAGATGTGGAGGCAGGTGGAGGGAGCAGCAAGGTAAAAGGCCAGTGAGTGGTTCCACGTTTGCCACAACAGGTCTGCTGGCAGACACTGTTGAGGGCTGAAGAGAAGAGTCCCGTGGAGCTACTTCAGTGGAATGACAGGGAACACAGCCTCGAGTGGATGGGCTGACAGGAATAGGTGAAAAAGCGAGGACAGAAATTAAACTGGCAGGAGAGAGCTGTGAAGAATACACAACAGCGGTGACAGGGAGGTGTGGGGTGACAGTTCTTCAATTTGAAACAGGTTAATGCAAGTCATGTTTGAGAACCAATAGGAACAGTCACTGAAAGAAGGATGTTACAGTGATGTGAACTGTGTACATAAACTCTCCTGATTTCACACACTTAATAGCATACAAAGGATTCCTAAAACATGCTGAAAACCATGTTTTAACAATGTTCATCAGAACATTACTTACTTATATTCACTTTCAACCATATTTTCAGGATCTGCTTGTTCAATGGCTTCTTCAAAGAACTCCTCCAAAGTTGGCATGTATTCTCTGGTCATTAAAGAAAACAGTGAGGTTCATCTATGATACTCTAAAATGGTGGCAATATAAATTTTAACGGTATCCATACGTGCTAATTACAGCTAGGACCTAAATTCTTTAAGGGGAAAGACTGAAAGCTAAATTCTAGAATGGAACAATAAAGAAGGTATAGGCTTCAAAACTATTCAGCCCATAGTTCAGCCACTGTACACTATGGCAGACTGTACTACTCTATCAGAACAAACGTGCTGCTATATGGGGTGTGCAGACTGGACAGCATTTGACATTCACAAGTGAATAAGTAAATTTCACCTCAAGTTTCTGTCTTAGTACTGTTTTTGCTTATAGAAGAATTAACTGCACCTAATCTAATGAGCCATGCTGAGACTGTGAGGTGTGTCAGAAATCATCCATGATCATGCAGCGGTCAGGCTCTCATTCTAAAGTCTGCCAAAATTTCTGATCTTTTCCTTTTATGAATAATTGCATTTTAAATAATGCTTTCTGCTTTGAAGACTTCAGTCTGATATCAATCTAAGCTCTGCCTATCCCGCCTTTATTCTTTTAGTTTCAATATTTTCATTTTTGTTTTTAAGGTATGTGGTTTTTTATTTATTTTTTGGTTTTTCGAGACAGGGTTTCTCTGTAGCTTTGAAGCCTGTTCTGGAACTAGCTCTTGTAGACCAGGCTGGGCTCGAACTCACAGAGATCCGTCTGCCTCTGCCTCCTGAGTGCTGGGATTGAAGGTGTCCATCACCACCGCCCGGCTAAGGTATGTGTCTTAATACCAACATATTGATAAATTTTAAGAGTAACTATCAATTTGCCTTGCACTAGGAAGCTTGATATGTTATGTTTGTTTGAATTTATATTGTATTGTGCTTGTACCTTCAGTTTGTACCTGCTTTCTGTTTTGTTTCTTCCTGTTTATCTTTGTACTCAGTTTAGAAATGATATATTCTGTTATCCAGCATCCTAATTCTGTCTCAGCTCTTTGAGGCTCTCATTTCACTAAATTCCTTTTGTTTCTGAAGTTTGCTGCTAGTTTAATTTTACTCTTTTATAGGCTCTTTTTTCTTTTTATGCTCTTCATTTTTCACATACACAGATTTGGTTTATTTAAGGCCGCACATCTTGAACCAAAGAATTCATCACTTAGTCCCATGTTAGTAGTGCTTCTTTAAAACTCTTATGTACTTTCTGCTGGCTTTTGCTCTTAACCTAAACCTAAGTCTTTGCATTTTTAGAAGTTATACTTGTTTTTTCAAATATTCCTTTTTTTGAGGCAGGGGCTCATTCTGTGTCCCAGACTGGCCTTGAACTCAGCCATTCTTCTTCTTCTTTAAGAATCCCAGCTTTACAAGTATGAGCTACCACACGCAAATTATCGTGCGTTTTTTTGTTTGTTTGTTTGTTTATCGACAGTGTCAGGTTTTCTTGGTTTCCAGCTGTCACTTCCAGTTTTATTTACTTATTTATGTGTAAGAGTATTTTGTCTGCACACTACTATGTCCTTGGTGCTCATGGAAGCCAGAAGAGTGTGTTGGAGTTACTGATGATCATAAGCCATAGAGTAAGTGCTGGGGATTGAACCCAGGTCCTCTGAAGAATGCTCAGCACTCTTAACACTGAGCCATCTCTCTAGCTCCTATCTGATTATTTGCAAAACTGATGGTAATTGTTTCCTTGACTGTAAATTTGGATGGTAAGCTTTTTAGACTGTTTCCTCTGTGATAGCTCCATCTAAAGGTCTAACCTTCAGACATTTTACCACCAGCCTAGGATTTCCCAGCTGACTTTCCAGCCCTAGGGTTCCTGATTGCTGCTGGTATTAGAAATGTCAGCTGCATGAGGAAAGCCTATTCTTTCCTCAGGAAATCCCTTTTCCATCCACAAATACCCTAGCGGAAACAGATACACTTTCTGGTTCCCCGTGCAAGGGAAGTCATGCTTGGGCTCAGGTTACCCTCTGCATCTCTGTGAGGATCAACACCCAGAGTTCCCTTGGGACTCAAACTGGATCATCTCCCTGCTCACGAGCTTGGAATATCAATCAATCCAAAGTTACTCTTTTGATGTTGAGTTTCCATTTTTTTTCTTTTTTTTTTTTTTTTGGTTGAAACTTTTCTTCTCACTTGCTAAAATTTTATCAGCATTTCTAGGTGTTTTAAGCCAAACCATATTTTGCTAGGCCCAATGTCAACCACAATAACCTTTTAGCTTTGATCCCAGCTAAGAAAAGGTTCTATTTTACTTTACTGAACATTGAGAAAACTAACAAAAGTTTTACACTTGCCTTGTCTCTGATTTACAGGCTTCCATATTATCAGGACAGAGGTTCCAAAGCCTTGTTAGCTCTTCACTACAAAATAAGGCAGACATAATTTCTTATGGATGGCATCCTTAGTATGTTATAAAATTGCATATTATAACATAAGTAGTAGGTTTGGGGTGATGACAGTAATTTTCTATGTAAGTATATACTTTAAAAAATTTTAAATAATAATTTAAAATAATAAAACTTAAATTTAAAATAATTTTTAAAAATTAAAATAAGTATATACTTAAAAAAATTTTAGTGAAAATCTCAAATCATTTTTCAGCATCTATTCAGTCATAATAAAAATGGGAATTGACTGGAAAGGTTTAGTAACTGGAAGTTGAGCTGCAGTGGCCTAAGCAGTTGTACTATCCATGACATGAAACGATGGCAGAGCCTGTAGACAGCACTTTGGAAGCGGGAGACAAAAGGATGGCTTCAGTGGTTGCATGAATTTGGTCAATGGAGAGTTTATGTCTTTTTGGTTGTGAGCCTATCCTTTAATGGCTGAGCCATCTCTTCAGCCCACCTGGAGAGTTCTTAGAGTAACTTCAAAATATAAAAATAGCAAGAACTTAGGAAGATGAATGGACATACTTGCCGATCAGGACTTTCTTGTTGGGCCCTCTGCCTAAGAAGTCTTCCGGGGCTGCTCTCTTCCGCACCACTCTTGCGGGCTTGGTGTCTGATGCTCTGTGAACAAATGAACAAACACATTCTGTGGACAATAAGTGGAGATCAGAAATGGGAGTGTATCTGTGGTAAGCACTTGCCTAATGTGCACAAGCCCAGCAAAACAAACACAATTACTGGTTTTGCCCTAAATATGAAAGCTTCATAGTATGACAAAACACTCATCAGACAGAAGACAAAAATGCCACATTATAGGGCAAAAGACAGCGTTTTCAACAACACCAACTTACTCTGAGAACTTAACTATATCAAGCTGTACTTTGAAATGTCCCGTTCATATTTCTTGTTATCTATTTACCTTTCTTTCACAAAACTTGGGCAGCCTTCATTTTTCCATGAGTTCCAATTTTCTTCAGTATTTAATATATGCTAGGATAAACAAAAGACATTACATCTGCATAAAGGAATATTTTAGAATTATGTTTGGTACTAAGAAAACCAGTGATCAAATACATACCTCTACCATCTTTGAAAATCTTTCTCCATCGGGGGGGTTTTCAGATAGCAGCTGTGATTAGAAAGAATATACTAAGCTTTCAACAACTTTCTCATCATAGGATGGTTTGTAGGCAGAGAACCAAGAAGTGCTTGTGATCTTGTACCTGAGCTTAACTTTATCCTTATTTTCCTATTTGGGGCTGAAACAAAGAAAATTCTAAATTTCCATTTTTCAATCATGGGTTTGTTGCATGTTGGACTTACTTGGTAGACTGATTTTGTAGTATCTTCAATCCAGAGTGATTGCTCATCAGTTAAAACATAGTTTGAACTAGGGAAAGAGAACATGTACATGCATGAGTTACACCATATATGTTCATGCTGAGGTTTAATTATGGCACCAAAAATTAACCATATATCAAAAATTACCAAGAACCATCACAAATGTGAAGAGTATGAGAAAATTCTTCCACTTAATATTGTCAAGGGTTAGACTTGAAGTTATGAAAGTATAAAGGCAAATAAAACATTCGGTTAACTGATCTGACTACAGTAATAAATATTTCATAAATTTAATGAGATAAAAATCTGATAAAACATTAACATAATACTCTACATGATGCATATTCAAATAAGCATGCTTTTTGTTTGTTTGTTTTTTCAAGACAGGGTCTCTCTGTGTAACAGTTCTGTCTTGGGACTCATGCTGTAGACCAGACTGGCCTCGAACTCACAGATCCACCTGCCTCTGCCTCCTGAGTGCTGGGATTAAAGGCATGCGCCACCACCACCCAGTGCATATTTTCTTTAAAACATATTTTAAATACAAACCCTAGAAAAGGCTAGTGCTCCAAAGCTATCAACAAATATAGCTAGATTGTCATCTGCCGGGATTTACCACTGGCTCAAAATCTGCAGTATATATTGAAGAGAGTACAATAACTGCCGGGTGGTGGTGGCGGCGCACGCCTTTAATCCCAGCACTTGGGAGACAGAAGCAGGCGAATCTCTGTGAGTTTGAGGCCAGCCTGGTCTATAAGAGCTAGTTCCAGGACAGGCTCCAAAGCTACAAAGAAACCAAGTCTTGAAAAACAAAACAAAACAGAGTACAGTAACTTAGTGACTGTAAGTCACTAAGACTAAGACTGTACTAAGTTTTGTTAGTCCCAAAGCTCAAAGCTTGAATTTAAATGTAGGTCTAATTTCAAGCCCTTGACCTTTCTACATCACAGGACACTAAACTTTAACACAGAATAAAAAATTATATTTTGGGTGGGTATCATGCAATTCTGAAGAAGCTGCAGTAGGTGCTGAGACTGGAATACGGATCCAGCAGACAAGAAAACAATGTCTTTTACACAACTCATAGTGCAGATTTGTATACAAGCAACGGAGTTCTAGCTTTAGTTATGGACAGTACAAGAAATAGTATGCTTTTGGTGGAGGGGTTTAGACACAACAGAGATCCTGATGAGGTTGTATGAAAACCTGAAACAACAGAGCTGTGTGGGAGTGGGGTGTCAGGAGCAGAGGTCTACTCTGGGTCTTATTTTGGTTTTGGAGAAAGGGTATTTTTACTGAGACCTGGTACTTGCTGATTATGATTAGGCTTGGCTAGCTGGCCAGCAAGCCTCAGAGATTTTCCTGTCCACATCTGTATTGCTGGGATTACATGGTGTGTCCCACATCTGGTTATTTAGGTAGGCACTGGAGAATGACCTTTTCTCATGCTTGCGCCATAATCACTTCACCAACTAAGCTATCTCCCAGTGCCTAGAGCTCACCTTTGTTTCAAGATTTTCTTTGCTTCTTCCAGTTCTAATATCCCAGGTGGCTTACACTTTGTGAGAGTATTATTTTTCAGTTTACAATTTTAGCATGAAACAAATGCCTGGGTGAGGTGATGGAGACTGCCATGCCTGGAACCAAAACTTCTGGGAAAGCCTGGTACTCGGCAGGAGACATACACTAGCAGATGCATATTTTGACACTTTTCCTAAAACAAATATCCTACACCTCAAAGTTCCCAACTGGCTGTCTGCTTGCTGCAGTAGAAATTCTTAAGGCTTGTAGCCTCGAGTCGCACAATGGGTCTAAGTCAGTGAAGTGGCTGTGGGTGAAAGCTGTTGCTGTGCAATTTGGACAACCTGAATTCCATATCCAGATCCCAGGGTGGGAAGAGATGTGACTTCTGACAGCTGGCCTCTGACTTCCACTAGTGTACCATGGCACATGCAATAATAATTTTTAATAAAAAATTGTATGTACTTTATGGGTCCAAAACATGAAGAATTCTATGCAAGGTCTTTCTGTTGTCACTGTTTATAAGTCACTTAACTATACATTAACTTACCTTTTGAATTTGACCTGTCCCTTGAGATATTGAAATAAAATGAGGTACTGCAACAGGATGTGTCGCCGAAAGTTACTGTCACTCAGTTGTAAATCCATCAACTACTCAAAATATAAGCA
This sequence comes from Ondatra zibethicus, assembly GCA_004026605.1. Taxonomy (NCBI): domain Eukaryota; kingdom Metazoa; phylum Chordata; class Mammalia; order Rodentia; family Cricetidae; genus Ondatra; species Ondatra zibethicus. The sequence continues at coordinate 50,372 of PVIU01005053.1, forward strand.
CATACACAAACAATACATTAAAACCAGTATGACTAAAAGTACAAATTATACAATTGTAATAATGGAAGATTCTGTATCGAATAAAAATATCTGATGTAAGCTCACTCCCTGCATAAGCCCAGGAACAGAATAGCAAAGGTTGTGTTTTGACACCTTGGCCATTTCATGCTATGTTGGTGAATAAAAAATAAGCTCTTTGATCCTGACACCAGGACAGCATAAGGCAGAAATGAAACGATGTGAAAGAGTGCCTAACATTTTCCTACCTGCAAAGAGCAATGGCCACAGGAAGGTTCCATTGCAAGGAACACCACTCGTTTTGTAGCCCTGCAAAGTGCCTGCATCAGAGGTGGGGCTGAATCATGGAGCAGAAATTAGAAGGGGGAGTTATCTGTAAACTGAAACTGAGCCTTTCCTCTTTAGACCTTAGAGAACACTGCACCGTGACTGTATTTAGAACAAAGAACACAATGGGCTTGAGGATCATTAACGAGGATGCTCTCCAGCATTCCCTACCACCCAGCTGCTTCTACTGTGAGAGGGACTGGTGGCGAGAAGGAAAGTTATTCTGATAATGTCCCTACAGAGTCAAATGAAGCATGATAAATAAAAACCTAAAGACAGAAACTGGGGTTCAAGCTGAAGGTCAGAAGGGCAAAACAGCCAGCCACCGTCCAAAATGGCGATCCTGCCTCCAGGAATCTCAGACTGAGACTGAGAGCTGTCTTCTCCGGTCTGATATTCCTCTCTAGTTCTGGGATTAAAGGCATGCACCTCCTGGTTTCTGTGGCAAGCTAGTGTGGCTACTGGGATTAAAGGTGTGTGTTATTGCTGCCTGGTCTGTAAGGCGGTTTTACTTTTCTGATCCTCAGGCAAGCTTTATTCATTAAAATACAAATGAAATGCAATACAGCCAAGGATAGCTGAAGACTTTCCACAATTTTATCAGTTCTGTCTTTTTTCTGACGTAGAGGAACCACTGTCTTATTCTAAATGAATGTTCAGACAACCCTAGTGACTGGTTTCACATTCAGTGTTCGAACTTCTATTGGCTCAGCTTCACCAGGGATGTTTCTAAGATAGCCTGCCACAACTAGATTGTTACACCTACTATCTTCCTTCACACTGCTGGCTCATGTCTAAGCTGCACACTGATGCTTTATCTCTCCCACATGTGAGTGGCATACCAGCAGTCTTCCTCTCCTCAGACCCCAACTGACTTGACTGGCATTACAACCCCCCTGACAAACGCATCCCTCTACTTTGATGCTTGTTGCGTGGCCGCAAGTTAGACTGGCAGTGACCACCCAGTCACTACAGCTCACAGTCCTGTCCACGAAGAACAATGGTAGCCTCCTATTCTTTCAGGGCTCACTCTGAGCTGCTCCCAGTGTAGCTAACACCTGTCTTATTGAACTCTCTATTCTCTGCTCATCTGTAATCCCACCCTGTTTTTTTGGTTTGTTTGTTTTTTGAGACATGATTTCTCTGTCTCACTCTGGCTGCCCTGGCCTTGAACTCACAGAGATCCCCCTGCCTCCCAAGTGCTGGGATTAAAGGTGTGTGCCACCTTGCCTGGTCCCACTCTGTTTTTATTATAATAATTATGGTTTATTGTCAGGAAAATTTTTCCTTAAGGCTTTGTGGGCCAAGAAGTATATTATGAGTATTATGTAGGTACTTACATGAGCATTCAAAATGTAATAACAAAACAAAAAAGCAACCAGTGGGCCAGATTTGACCAAAACATCCTCTTTTCAACCATTTTCTTGCCAATTTACTGAACACTCTTTTGTACCACAGTCTGCCACATCTAGCAAGCACACAACTGTAGTCACCCTCTCTATACTAACACTACAGTCCCACCCAGAATGAAAGGGAAGGTGTTTGAACAAACAGACAAATTATATGGCTAGGCAGTGTCTCCTCTACTCAGATGCCCCAAGGGGAATATCTTTGTTTTACTCAGCAATCTTTCTTTATTCTTTGAGGTCATTTCTCCTGTTCCCCACAGCAACTATTTATATAAACCTTTCTACTTTCCAAACACTACTTACTACCCCACTTCAATTTTTATTTGCCTTCAATGAGAAAAAAATTCAGCAAATTGGAAGTTATTCAATTTCTTGCTTCCTCCCCAAAGTAAAACTTAGCTGTACCTAGATCTGTGTTCTTATCTGCATTTTCCTGCTTACTCCTGCTTCCTGACCTCTCTGCTCTCCCTTCAAATTAAGTATTTCAAATGTTCACAAGGTATAAAGAGTTCAATTCACATATCACTACCTAGTTACTTGTTCCACATTTGTTTAAAAAAATACATTCTGAAACTGCTGAGTCCCTACAGTTATCCATATTCCTATTCCCTTCTCCTGCCATGGTAACCATTCCATGTATTTGGTGATTAGGATTCTTATGCATATCTTGTAGTATTAATACATATACAGGCATCTATACACACTATACAGATGTATTCAAACTGTATCATTGTTCTCTAATTTGCTATTTTCACACAACACTGGGTTTGAAATCTACCCACATTAATACATGTAGTTTTAAGTTCAGGGACTAGCAATTTTTTTTTCTGTGTTCAGGATAAGTTGTAAGTACTTTAGGCTATGTGGACTGTACTGTCTCTGTCATTCATGCAAAAGCAGCCAGACAATATGTCTATGAAGGAGCATGGGCACAGACAGTAAAGCTTATTGGTAGATCATTGTTCCAGGGCACCCATGGTGGCTCTTCATGGAATTCTGTTGACTAGATCATTGACCGGAGTGAGGAAGACCTTATTTCCAAACGTTCATTTTTACAGCATTCTTACATCAGTACGGCAGGTCGTATGGCTTCCTTGAGCAGGTGTATGATTCTCTAGGACAGTGGTTCTCAACCTTCCTACTGTTGTGACCTTTTATACAGTTCCTCATGTTATAGTGATCCCCAACCATAAAATTATTTTTGTAGCTACTTCATAACTCTAATTTTGCTACTGTTATAAATTGTAGTGTAAATCTTTGTTTTCTGACGGTCTTAGGCGACATCTGCAAAAGGGTCATTGACCCCAAAGTGGTGAAGAATCACTGCCCTAGGAGCTGTAATTAGTAATACAACTTTTTAACTTTCACACTCAAAAAATTGTTAAAGTGGTTCATTCAGTTTTATACATTATAATTTCACATTTTCTCATTATCTTTGTCAAAATAATTTATTCTGGGCTTTGTTTGTTCATTTGTTTTAAAGACAATGTCTTGCTATGTAGCCCTGGTTGTCCTGGAACTTGCTATGTAGAGTAGGCTGGCCTCAAACTCCCAGAGATTGGTCTGCGCCTCTGCCTCCTGAGATCACCAGATCATCTAGGGCTACACAGGGAGATTTTGTTTCAAAAAAAAAAAAAGAAAGAAAGAAAGAGAGAAAACTAATAAAATCCTAATGGTACACCACCAAGCCCAATCTCTACGATGACTTCATAACTTTTGAGAATGCATAGTTATGCTGCCATGTATGCCTCTTTTAAAAGTAGCCTCTTTCTGGGCTGGAGAGATGGTTCAGTGGTTAAGAGCACTGGCTGCTCTTCCAGAGGTCCTGAGTTCAATTCCCAGCAACCACATGGGGGCTCACAACCATCTGTAATAAGATCTAGTGTCCTCTTCTGGCCTGCAGGCACACATGGAAGGAATGTTGTATGCATAATAAATAAATAAATCTTTAGGAAAAAAAAGTATCCTCTTTCTAATTCTAATTTAATTATACTGTGGCCAGACACTGTATTTGGCACAATATGTACTCTGAAATTTGCTGAAACTTCCCTTGTGATCCTGTACACAGTTAAGTTTGTGAATGGTCCAAATACATGCAAAAAGAATGCAGTGCCTCTGCTCTGTACAGATTTTCAGATGTATTCCATCAAGCTTAGTGTTTCTGAAGTTCAACCTTCCGAAACATGCTTAACCAATCTTTTATCCTTGATCTAGCCCTTAAACATAGCTCTACTCTAATTATGAATGTACCAATTTCACCTAATTTTACATTTTTACTGCTTTTAAGGATATAGTTAGTCTAAGTCAGTTCTTGGTGGTTCATTCCTTTATTATATAAGTTCTTAAACTATGCTTTTTCCTGCCAGTTCTCTGATATTCAAGTACTTTTCTTTTGTCTTTTTGTTTTGTTTTTTGAGATAGGGTTTCTCTGTAGCTTTGGAGCCTGTCCTGGAACTCGCTCTGTAGGCCAGGTTGGCCTCAAACTCACAGAGATCCCCTTGCCTCTGCCTCCCAAGTGCTGGGATTAAAGGTGTGCCCTACAATTTTTGGTTAACAGAAATAATTGTCATGTGGTGGCTGACGACCTGCTTTATGTAACTGGGGTTGAACTGCTGAGCTTTCTGCTTTCACTGGCAGGAGCTGGGATTCCAGGCTGTGTATTACCACACCCACTTATGCAGTGTTGTGAGTCAGTCAACAATTTGCAAACTGAACTACATCTCCAGCCCAAATGAACTTAAGAAAAATAAAAAAAGGTTAGACTGTTTTTCATGGTTTCAGTGTCTCTGCTTTGTTAAGGGAAACATCTGCTGACGGCAGGAGCTGTCAAGTCTCAATCACTTTAATAAAAAGTCAATTTAAGGATAAAGTAATGAAAAATGGTGAGAAGTATCTGTAAGCCCAGAACTGGAGAGGCAGGAGCAAGAGGATTAGAGTGCTCCTGGCTACAGAGCAAGTTTGAGGCCAAGTGAAAACCTGACTTGAAAAGGAGAAGGGAATCCATATTCTTCAGTAAAATAAACAGGAAAACTTGATTTCATTTCTCTTGTGACTTTGAAACTTTTCTTTTGAAACAGGGTTTCTCTGTGTATCTTTTGGCCGTCTCTGATGTTAGATAATTTATTTTTTATGTTGGTAATATCACTTCAATTTACGCTCAGCTTTTTACATCTGCTTGTGTTGGAAAGTTTGTGAAGCAAGAAGTTTGATTTTTTTTTCCTCCTTAACACAGGATAAAAATTCTGGCAGAATTTATATGTTTATTCCATTAAGATTAATAATTATAAATTGAATTTTAACAATCCAAATCCAACCTCTTTGTCCACTGGGTAAACTCAATCAGTGTGTAACTGCATATCTGGACTTCCTTTTCCAGTTTCTCCTTCTTGCTACTTGTTGGATTTCCCTACCCTCTAACTTGACTTCTCTGCTGTCTGGGAGCTACAAGTTGATTTTTTGGGGGGTGGGGTTTGAGACAGGGTTTCTCTGTGTAGCCCTGGCTTTCCTGGAACTCACACTATACACCAGGTTGGCCTCGAACACATAGAGATCCGCCTGCCTCTGTCTCCTGAGTGCTGGGATTAAAGGCGTGCACCACCACCGCTGGACACTAGATGCTGATTTTCATACACATGCAGTCTAAAGTTACTTGTTATTCCACCTTCTCCCTAAATATGACAAAAATCTACACTGAGTTTAGATTGTTCACTGGACACTTAACCCTTTCCATACTACACTGTCATTGCTCTGTGTGAGTTTAAAAATCAGCAATTAGATTATTTTTCAGTCAACAGCAATTGTCCTGTTCAGGTTCTGTGCTTACTGTTGCTTCCTATATTCTGATCCTCTCTTCCTGTATGCCAGCTTTCCTCTTCCTGAGGACCATGTTTTATTAGCTTTTTCCAAGTGAGGATCTTTAAGTGGTAAGTTTCCCAGGCTTTCAATAAAAGTGTCTTTTAATTTTCAGTCTTGATTGTATTTATCTGGCTTTGGAATTTTACAATCATGGCAGTGTTTTTGTTTTGTTTTTTTGGTCAGTACTTTAATATTTCTTCCCTGGTTTCATGTGAAAGTCTGGATGCTGCTCTTAGTGTGTCTCTTCCCCACCCTTGCTGGCTTTTAAAGGTTTCCATACTGAGGTGTATTTGTCTTTTTCTGCTTAGTAGCTGCACTATAGTTTTAACCTGTACATCTATCTGGACTTTCTGTAATTCTTTTCAATATAGTTTTTATGCTATTCTCTCTATTTTGTTTTTTAGAAATCACTTCAGATGTTAGATGCTCTCAATATATTTCATGACTTCTAACTGTTCTTTCACTCTGTGGCTGAGTTGCATTCTGGACCAAGTTCTTATCACTGTCTTCAACTTATTAGGGTTTCTTTTGATCCACGGTTCCATCTATAGACTAATCCTGTGTCTTATATTCCAGTTTTAATGATCATTTTTTTTCTATGACTCACAATTATTTGTCAAGTCCAACTGTACTACCGCCTATCTTGTCTTTTCTGATGGTTCTCATCAATTACTTCTGGATATAATAAACATGGATATATGTGCATGCATATGTGTTATTATTTTAATAATACTTTGTTTATGCTGCATTTGTTTAACTCTGTGAAGCTGTGATTCTGATTCTTTGTCTATCTAAAACACCTGATGGTCGAATAAAGAGTTGAACGGCCATAGAGAGGTAGGAACGAGTACAGGCAAGGCTGGCAGGCAGAAAGCATAAATAGAAGGAGAAACAAGGAAGAGGGGGAGCAAGGAACAGGGAGAGGAGGACATCAGGGGCCAGCTACCTAGCTACACAGCAAGCCACAGAGAAAGAAGTAAAGAAAGGTATACAAAAATAAAGATAAAAGCCCAGAGGCAAAAATTAGTCGGGATAATTTAAGAAAAGTTGGCAAGCAAAAAGCCAAGCTAAAGCCAGGCATTCATAACTAAGAATAAGCCTCCGCATGTAATTTATATGGGAGCTGGATGGTGGGCTCCCCCCCTAAGCCAAAAGAACACAATATTGTACACACACACACACACTTCTGAGGTGGCTAAAATGTGAGAATAAGTGACATTAGAGTGTTATCTGGTTGAACATTACCTGTAATAAATGTGTGCATTTTGCTCCTTAGACTGTGGACTCTAACTAATTAGAGGGTGTAAATGGGAAACTTTTGTCCTCAGGTTTTTGCTTACTTCACTTTCCTTCTTCTCTGTGAACACCCCTCTCTATCTAATAGTCTTGTATTTACGTCCATCAGGACAGCAAGTATAAAGGAGTATTCTGACTTCTGGGGCAGCTGCCTGATAATATTGTAGGTGGCATCACGGAGTAAGCACACAGAGACAAACTGTAGCTCTGTTATTCCTGGATTGGTGACGTTCAATAAAACCATGGCTGTTGGTAGAAGTTGGTGATACAGGTAAACCAGTCCCCAGCTATCAGCAGATTGTGGCTCTGTCCTGGCCCAACAGGAAGCACACTTTGCCTCTGTTACTTGATGGAGCATGGCTTCAGTTTCACTCCCATGCTTGCTCTTTATTTAATTATTTGTTGTTGATCTTGTCTCCAACCCTCATCCCCACAAGACTAGGTTTCTCTGTGTAGCTCTGATTGTCCTGGAACTCACTCTGCAGACCACACTGGCATCGAACTCAGAGATTCACCTGCCTTTCCTCCCAACTGCTGGGATTAAAGGAGTGCACCACCATCACCCTTCTAACTTGCTATTTCTGATCTATGAAGACATTTATTTCTGGGAACTCAGCTTTGTCTTTTTGGTGTTTTATATTTCACTTATCCTGCTTTGTGCTTGCCGCAAAAAGAGTCAAAACATAACTCATGTGCCACTTTGAACAAAACTCACTAAAATGCAAATTAAGACCAACAGGGAACCTTAAAGCCCTTATTTTTTATGAATAACAATCTGCAAAATCTTTTTATACAAAATAAATTCTACCTTAAAATTTAAAATAAATATACTTCAAAGTAATCATGTATATTTATTCTAAAGTAAGCCCACGAAGTGACTTAGTGGAGAACAGCTTTGTAATCAAATTCGTCCTATTTGTTTAATAAGAAACGCAAGTCTCAAACTAAAACCAATTTTAACTATAACCAAACTAAAAAGTGGTTCTGAGCATGAGCAGACTGCGCACGTTCAGAACCCCCATGTAGTGGAAGGAAGACGGTACCTTTTCACTCGTTAGGAACTTGGCAAAGTATACGTGCTCTCCTCCTGTTTTCAATTCTTCCATTTTTTTCCTGGAGGCTTGAGTATCATCTAGTTTATAACTCTTAAACACAGCTAAAACTTCTTCAGAATACTGCAAAGAAAAAAAAATAGCGTTCTTTGACATTGTTATAAAAAATTAAGAGTGATTTTTCTGGATCAAATACTTAGAATTTACTCCCAGTTAACCTATGTATAATGTAAGGCATATTTTAAAGAAGGCATAAAAAATTTTCAACAGCAATACAGGAGTAAAAATGCTTCTGATGAGATTTCATAATACTGCAAAAGCAGGGATAAACACTATTCCTCAAGAGAACTACAAGACTTTCTAACATTCTGTAAAATGTCAAGCAGCAAATAGAAAAAGAAAGGTACAATCATCCCCCTAGGACATCTGTTCAAATCTGTCTCTGAGATAAAAATCTTAAGCTACTGAAGTGTCTCCTTTATGACACAGCAGCTATGCACGCCCTCCTGCATAGCTGTCTACACCATCTCATACGAACAGTACCTAATACAGTGTGAGTGCGAAGGAAACAGTCTGCGTGTATTCACTGCAGACACAAATCTTCCAATCTGCGGATGACTGGCGCCATAGGTGCAGAACCTACTGATATGAAGAGCGGATTGCATATAAAAATTTACCATTGAACGCTTCTGCTAAGTGGTTATGATGTTATCGCATCCTAAAGACTCATGTGTATATGAACTAGTGCTGCACTTCGACTTCATCAGAGAAGCATCTCATCACAATGGGGGATGGGATAGTTAATGTAGAATCCATGAAGTGCTAAAATGTGAGAGTAAGTGGCAGTGGAGTGCTCAAGCCTTAAGTGGGACATCTCTATCATCACCATCAAACCCAGGGAACATAGTGGAAATAGGGGCAGAAAGATGTACAGGTCAGAGGATGAGGGAAGATATACAGCAAAAAGATGCCTTCCGGATAGGACACACTCAAGACCCCATAGCAATTGCGGCTATCTGCATAAGAACTACATGAGATTGGGGCTGCCAACATTTGGTCATGAACTGGGGAATGGCCCTTAAGGCCCCTCGCCTATCTGAGAGTCTGTTGGCAGCTAATGCTTGTGGGGTAGGGGGTCATTTTCTTCAGGGGTACAGCTACTGATTTCACTGCCACTCTCTGGTAAGAACTCCTCCCATATGCATGCAAGCAAATTTAATTAAACTTAGTTGGGTCAGATGCCAAAAGAAGACATGAAAGCAGGGAGAGAACTTGCAGGGAAGGAAGGGTGTGTGTGTGTGTGACAGAAAGGAATGGTGTGTGTGTGTGTGTGTGTGTGTGTGTGTGTGTGTGTGTGTGTGTGTGTGTGTGTGTATGTATGTGATAGAAAGGAATGGGGTAAAAATGCCTAAAATTCATGTATTCATTTCATGTAAGAAATTTTTAAAAATTAGCAGTAAAATCAATTGTTTAACCAGCTACGAAACCTCAAAAAACATTTTATGTGCTAAGGCTAACAAAACAATGAGAAGATAATTCCTTATAATTTCTCACTCACCATTTTAATCTCAATATGGACGGTTCCATTAACATAGACATTTACCATGCTACTTTAAAAACTGTTTACATATATATATATATATATTTGGATCACAATCTGCCATTTCTACAAGACAAATATGGGGATTCTTTTAAAATGGGGTTAGCAAATGTTTTAAAGGAGCAGACAGCAAGTATTTGGGGCTTTGTGCACATATGGTGTCAGTTCCAAGTACTCAACACTGCCCCACTGCAGAAAACCATAGGTGATGAAATCGGCATGGTTGTAGTCCAACAAACCTCTTCACAAACAAGACTGACTTGGCTTGCTGTTACAGTTTTATGAACCCTGTTTGTCAACAGGACAACTGGGAGAGACAAGAACTGGGCAGAGCGGCTCCTTCCAAGCCATCTCCCTGCTGTGGGATCTGCTCCCTGTGTCTCAATAAACCCTGCTGTGTGCTCTTCAAAAAAGACATCCTGAAAAAAAATCATCAATTTATGTTGTCAGCAATTATTATTAAAAATAAACCCTCAAGGCTTTAGTTAGTAACTTTTAATCCTTAAGCCACTTAAAAACTCTACTACAAAATCAGTGGTTAAGAATCAAGTCACAATTTAGTTTCTGTATATTATATAATGGGTGTAAAATCATCAGAGACAGAATTCTACAGTGAAAAGTATTTGGGCAAGTCTAGCTCTGCCATTATTTGTGAGCTATCAGCTTTTGAGGTCTATGACTGGTAACTCACCTTGAGAAAAGTTTTCCAAGAAATCTTCTCATAGCACTGTACTGGGTTCCTGAAGTAATCCTGAAGCGACCAGAATTTTCTATATAGGTTGTAATCAATTGGAATAGAGCTATAAAATAAATATTATATTAAATTACTTAACTTGTTTTATAGATACATAAATGCTCTTTTGCTGGGCCACAAAACCTTTGTGGAAGTTCACAAAAGGCTTCTATCCCCTAAAAAGCATACGTTCATAAATAATTACATAAATTTTTATAAACAATATGAAGGGATTTGAAACTTCAACAGACTCTTTGTATATTGGTAGAGCTCCTGAATTTTGACTAAACATATGGCTATTTAAAATGAAAGACTAATGACTCTTGATCTTTCTTGTTGCTAGGAGTGGCCATGTGAAATTAGTTGGAAGAAGTCATATGTGCAATATTTTGGCCATGTTTTACCAAAATATCTGTCTTTCCTTTTCCTGCTGGTGCAAAAGTAAAAGTAGCAGTGAGCTATATTACACTACAGGAAAAATGGCAAATGTATGCTGGGAACAGAAGTCAGAAGAAATCTGGGTTCCTTGACTACCCCGCAAATACTATCCTACTAGTCCTGGAATACCTCTTTCTAGACTTAAATCAATTTAAATGGATAACTATCTACTCTTCTAGAAAGTGAGACAAATATATAAGAAACAAATCAAGTTAGTATCACAAAAATAGGGCTTTTCTCTAGTGACTTCATTATGTCATTACTAATTCAACTTTCAATCTGGCTACAATACTATTTAGGACCAAAGGACTTATCCTAAGAAAACCAAAAGGTTATCTCTAGCAGAGAGAATCATACAACCATTTATATGCCCATTTTTGTCTCAGTCACTTGAAGATCTAAATATAATTTAATACTTGACATCAATAGGAATCTTTTGTTTATTTAAGGTTCAGCGGTCAAGAGTCCTTACTGTTTAGCAGAGGACAGGAATTCAGTTCTCAGCGCCCACATCAGGCAGCTCAAAACTGCCTGAAACTTCAGTTCTAGGACCCTGCACTCATGTGCATATACCCACACACAGACACACATACACATAAATAAAAATAAATCCTGTTTTAAAAAGGATCTTTTGTTTTTATCTATCTTTCTGTGTGTGAATATGTATGTGTGTGTTTACAACATGTGTATCTACGTGTATGAGTGCAGGTGCATGTGTGGACAATGGAGGACAACCTTGGGTGTAGTCCTTGCCTTCCACCTTCTTATAGGCAGGTGTTTGCTGCAACATACACTAGGTTAGCTGGTCTATGAACTTCTGGGCACTCTCTTGTAGGAGCTCTGGGAGTACAGATGTGTGCTGTACTGCTTGTTTCTACATGGGTTCTGAGGATTCAAACTCCAGCCCTCACAACTGCACCTCCTCACCTTCTGACTATCATTTCCAACCGTCTCTAAGAAGCTTGGTGGTGAGCTGCTTTACAGAATCAATTACACCTGCTTGCTGTGGTGCTGGGCATTAAGCTCGGCACTCTATAGTATAGTAGCCAAGTACTTTGCCTTTGAGATAGACACCCATCTCAGAGTAAATTTTGAAGTAGTATCAACATACTAAGAAACTTTTATAGTTTGGGCATGAAAACATCTCCTACTTAACTGTTATATTTCCTACTCCTAGATGTTATTTTTTCATGGCTAAATGAACTGGTATTTTTGGTGTTGAGGACTGAATCTAGGGTTTGTATCTGCCAGGCAAGAGTTCCACTGATCTATACCTCGTGCTCTCTAAATAAACTTGAAAGAGCCTATACAGTGCACTTTACTACTTTTACTATAAAAACTTATGGATTTGTTATTTATACACACAGACACACACAAAATGTGGAACAGGGAATTGAGCCCAAGATTTCATGTACACCAGGCAAGGACTCTACCTCTACCTCTCTCTCTCTCTCTCTCTCTCCCTCCCTCTCTTCTTCTTTTTCTTCTTTTTTTTAAAGATAGGATTTCCAGCCATATAATGCAAAGAGAGAACTGACTTCTCAAAGCTGTCCTTGGACTTTTGCATTTGTGCTGTGGCACATGCAGCATGTGAATACACACTAAACAAACAAACATAAATCTAAAAGTAGACAGACTCATTCACAGGAAAGTTGTTAAAATGGGATCTGGCATACTTTGAATCTTGGATCTTCCTGTCTCAGGTTCCCCCCAGCTAGGATGACAGGCCTGAGCCAGTGGGCACACCTTATTACATTTGTAAGCAATAACAAGTAAGAGGTAAGAGTCACTATCTAAAATAGGATGTCTGAAGTAAGATGTAGTCGAGCAAGACTGCAGTCCCAGACATTTGGATGAGGTGAGGCAGGAGGATCCCTTGATCCCAAGAGTTCAAAACCCCCTGGCCAACAAGGGAAGGAAGACTCCATCACAACACCAACAATACTGCAGAATGTCACCTAAGTATCTTAAGTGGAAATACTCCAACCCCTCCCCCCCCTTTTTAAGTGTAGAATGATGTTGTTATCATTATTTTGAGACAGGGTCTTGCATTATCCAAGCTGCCCTCAAATTCAAGGCAGTCAGTCCTGCAGCCTAACGATCAGATTCTGGGAGTACAGGTCACACTAGTACTCCTGGTTCCACTGAGCCATTTATAGAATCTTATGCATGCATTTTAGTATAAAAACATTTATTCATTACTTGAATAAAATATAAAAAGAATCCATAATATGAATTGAGTGATAACATGAATTGGTAATCCACTTTTGAGAAAGGCTCTCACTGTGTAGGCCTGGCTGACCTGGAACTTTCTATGTAGGACAAGATGATGCTGAATTCAGAGAATTGCCTGCCTTAGTTCCCAGAGGCTGGGGTTAGAGGTATGTGCCATCAAGTTCAATCATAAATTCAGTTCTTTTATTTTTATTTTAAATTTATTTATTTTAATAGCATGATGGCTTTGCCTGTGTGTGTGCGTGTGTGTGTGTGCATATGTGCATATATATATATCATGTGGTCAGAAAGAGGGCATCAGATTCCCCTGGAACTGGAGAATTACATGGTTATAGGTCAACATGTGGGTACTGGGAACCAAACCTGGGTCCTCTGTAAGAACAAGTGTTCTCAACTGCTGAGCTATCTCTCCAGTTAAATTCAGTTCTTAAGGCTAATTCAGCTACTCACTCATCAGAATTATAACTTTCCCTACCCTTTCTTCCTTCATTCATAAAATTGTTTACATCAGACAAAGATAGCTGAACGCCAGATCCTATTTAAACAACTCTCCTGTGGATGAGTTTATCTTTACTTTTATGTATTTGTTTAGTGTATATGCACATGCATGTGCCGCAAGACGAGCCCAGAGGTCACCGGACAACTTGTGGAGTCAGTTCTCTCCACCATGTGAGTTCTAGGGATCAAACTCAGGTTGTCAGGGCTGGCAACAAACACCTTTACCCACTGGGCCATCTTCGTCAGCCCTTGGATTAGTTTACTGTCACATCAATAAACCTGAATGCTGTCTACTGGAGCAGGCAGTAAGTAGCCAGTAGAATATCATCAGCAACTACCATGAAAATACCAAAGTACCCTAGTAGACCACTTTTGATCATAAGCTTTCGAATCCTCTGAACAACAACGAGCAGGCAGCACTGCTACATTTAAAGATACCAAAACTCAGCTGTAGGAAACCACTTGTTTATAGTCATAGGACTAGTAAGCAAGCACTAAAATTAAACCCCAGGGTATATGACTTCTAAAAGTTTCTTCTATGACTATCTGATTGAATTTGAAATCTGGAACATCAGAAATACCTCTTCCTCTGCAGGCAGAGGAATCCCCTATTGATCTTCTGGACAGCAACTGTAGAAATTCTTTCACTTACACCCGACAATTCCTACTGCTTCAGCCATGGAAGAGTGCTATTCTGATAGTACAGGAGACTCTGGTCTTCCTGTCCCCTTCCTCCTTACAACTTCTAACTAACTAGCACTATGAAGAGATTACCTGCAACAAAGGCTCAGCTACAGAGGTAAGAAAAGAGTGATAAGAACAAAAGAGAGGGCAAGAGAAGGAGGTTTCTAGCTTGCATGTCATTAAATCACTACACTTACCATGGGCACCAGGCCCATAGGCTAATGGAAGGGAGAAGGGCTCTTAAGGTTGCTGCTAGTTGGGATATGTGTTAGATGGGCTGCAAAAACAGTCAAGTATTTGCCTATAGTTTAGAAGTCAACTGATACAGTATACTAGTGAGTCAGGATTTATTTTATTTAACACATAAAAGGTGCATATAAAAGAAACCTATAAGCATGATTTCCTCCTCCCTGTCTACATCTTCATCACAGTATTTGAAGGGTAAATAATTGTAAATCATGAAATCTTAAGCTCTAAAAACTCACCATGTTGTTGGGGCTTCATCATCTCCCATTTCACCTTCTTCTACATCCATCCCTTCCTCTCTATCCTCAGTATGCTTAATAAAACCAAACCAAACAAAACAAAAACCAGTCTGTCATGAAGTAGTTATTGAGCAAAAGATGACACACTATACAATTAAGTAGTTCATATACTTCTACACAATTATTATTAGGGAAGTAGTTATAGCAATTGTTCAGACCTATAATCGTTAAGGCAATGAGAATTTTAAATGACAGGAGACCAAGAGTAGTACGACAATAACATAACATGGCCATGTGTAAAGACAGACCCATCTTATTTTCCAAATATTTTCTGTCACTGAAACGAAGATAAAGAAACTAATTAATAAAGGACAGAAAGTGGGTGAAAGGCTATAGGAGATGGACAGGCAATCTTCACTTGTCACATCAACAGTATGTATGGATGTACCTTTTCTGTGAAGTAACAGCAGTACTGCACATATGTGGATGGGTATGGGGCCATCCACTGAAGCATCAACCAGGGCCATACCCTTAAAGAAAACTGAGTCTCCCCTAGCTATCAAAATGAAATGCACACACACTTTGACTATTGCATGGGTTAGCAATCATACATACTGTTCACTGTAATGGTAACAATTTCTATTAGAAGTTATTTGTATCATGCATGGTGACACAAGCCAGCATTTGGGAGGTGAAGGCAAGAGGCTCAAGAGCCCAAGGTCATCCTCAGCTACACAGTGAGTCCAAGATCAGCCTGGGCTATGTGAGACCCTGGCTTAAAATTAAAGATGATTTAAATGTTTACTGACAAGAAATTATGGTACATTCATTTTGGAAGCTAATCTGTAATTAAACTGACATATCAGTTTAAAGAAGATGAAGTTAAGAGCTATATACATTATACCATCTTATTTGGGAAAAATAACATTAGTTGGTACAAGTACTCAAAGTCTTATAAGATTAGATGGAGATTATTAGGAGTGGTTATAAAAACAGTAAAAACTAAAATAATGTTCAAAGTGGGAAACTCTATCCCTCTATAATGTACCTTATGATTAGGACACAAAAGAACATCAGCTCATAAAAGAGCTGAGTGGAGTCTCTCTAACACCCATTTTAACAGAGGACAAGCTACGCAATAATTTGACACCATTGAACTTTGATTATAGTCACTATGTATTTTAAATACTGTTTGAAATTTTTATACAGAATATATACTATGTCTATATATTAAAAATGAAAGTCAAACAAGATTGCTCGGAAGGTAAACTCGTCTGTTGTGTAAGCTCTAGTTACCCAAATCCAATCCTTGGAATTCACACAGAGGATGAAGGACAGAACCAGTTCTACACAGCTCTCCTTTGATTTCACAACACACTCCCCTCACATGGATATATACACAAATACATCACACTCCCCTCACATGGATATATACACAATACACTCCCCTCACATGGATATATACACACATACATCACACCCCCCCTCACATGTATATATACACATCCCCCTCACATGGATATATACACAATACACTCCCCTCACATGGATATATACACAAATACATCACACCCCCCTCACATGGATATATACACAAATACATCACACTCCCCTCACATGGATATATACACATCCCCCTCACATGGATATATACACAAATACATTACACTCCCCCTCACATGGATATATACACAAACACATTTTTCTAAGTGAAGTTAAAAGTGTTCAAATTTTTGATGATTTAAGGGTCCCATTTTCTCAACAATCTTAACAAAAAAAATCTAAGAATGTTCGATGAGAAGGTTTCTTATCAGCCTTACCTTCTGACCCAGGGTGCTTTCCTGTTCATTTGTATTGAAAACAGTGACGTTTTCCAAGTTAAACTGACTCTGTAAGTTAAGACCTATGAAAAAGAGATTAGTTTATTTTTTTCTGAGATAGCTTCTTACCATGTAGCTCATATTGGTGACTCCCCTGCCTCTCAGCCTCCTGAGTGCTAGGAACAGGCATGTGCTATTATATACTAGGCTGAGTTAGTCCTTTTGATTTACAACATTCAAAACAAATTCACAGATTATGAAGTATTCAGAATTTTGCCAACCTCTTTGTTTCAGTCTGAGACAATATAATGAAACAGTAAAAATGATATAAAGATGGCCAGATTATTTAGCTGTCAGTAAGAAGGTAAAAGTAAGTAGGTCCGTTTACCTGGGTAATCTCATTTTTCCTGTTGCTGTTCATACAGGTATATATGTACATGTAAGTTAGTATACATATACCTTTCCTTGCTTTGCCTGTTAAGAGAGTCTAGACACAACAAGTATATCTTAGGCCCAGACCTTGGCTTTAACTACCATTCTTAAATAAAAGAAACTAGGCTCTTTGGGAAAATGAGTGACTTTAAGGCTGGAAAAGGGAAAAAAACAGGAGTCTGGGTAATAATATATACCAATCAGGAAGAGCGCCTAGTGGCAGAAACAGAAACAATGTGAGTAAAAAAGTAAATAATAATCTACGACCCAAAGAATAAAATACTCACAGTTCAATTGGAAAGAGGTAGTTAAACTAGAAACAAGCCTTCGAGAAGACAACTTTCCCTTATGGAAGGATCACCATTAATAAACACAGAAAAGATGAGAAAATCATCACGATGCCCTAATAATATTCATTCACATCAGGAAAGATCCACTGACAGATATTAGCAGGCAAAGAATAGGGAGGAAAGAAGTTTCTGTATAGTCTTAAAATACCACCCTTCTTCATAAGCATTTTAGATCACAAAGGGAAAAATGAACTCCACTACACGAAGACAAACAGGAGATAGTATCTTAACTAAGCAATGAGTGTACCAGTACAAGGCATGCCAACACCAGTTTCAAAATGATGCTTTGAGAAGGTGCATCAGTTCCCTCTATGTTCTTAGAAAGCCTCCCTTTAATTCCTGTATGTCGGGTCACGAAAGATAAGCAAAAATTAAGGGACTGTCATTAGAGAGACTAGGTAACATGAAAATTAAATGTAATGTGGATTTTGGACTAGAAAAGGAAATGTAGTGATAAATTAATGAAATCCAAATGTCTCTGGTTGACAATGAGTTCTGTGCCAATGTTGAATTCTTAGTGTTAATAACTGTATTAGCGCTACACAATATTAGGAATGGCATTCAGATATCTACACTTCTTTTAACATTCCTGTCAGAAAGAATCAGATGTGATATTTTGTTGTCATTTTAATAGTTTTGTCAGTCAAAGGAAAAAGGAAAAAAATCTAATAAATGGGAAAATCTCATATCAAGCCATCTTCAGGCAACAATGAAAAAAAATTGCAGTCTAATGCCAAATTTTATGGATGATGAAGACAGTAATAGCTTTGAACTCGGCTAGATTAAAAGGACCCTCGCTGGCAGCAGTTCCTTTTTAAGGAACCATACACAAGCAATGAAAACCCTCTCTCGAGGGTGATGATTGTGCACACCTTTAATCCTAGCACCAGTAGGCAGAGGCAGATGGATCTCTGTGAGTTTGAGGCCAGCCTGGTCTATAGAGCGAGTTCTAGGACAGGCGACAAAGCTACAGGGAAACCTTTTCTCAAAAAAACCAAAACCTCTCAAAAAAACAAAAAACAAAAAAAACTAGCCTTCTCTCAAGAAAGGTATCATCCTAGGATTCAAAACCATTCTTCTCAAAACAACAACAACAACAAAACCAAAACAAACAAACAAAACCAAAAATAAAACAGAGCAAAAACACACAGAGACAAGACACTCTAAGGAAAAAAAATTAGCTGAAACAGACTCACAAAAGCATAAGGTACTAATAAATAACAAGAAAATCTTACCATGTTTTAAAACTAAAGAACAAACTTCAAAGTATCAACAGGGACTAAAAAGCTAAAAAGTGAAAACACCTTCCAGAAATACGAACCCCATCAGGCTACTTAAAACGTAATGCAGGGACAGGTTAATATTCAGATAGGAAGGCAGGTAGGTAGCATAAAAGACAGAGGGTACAGTGATGTTTATTTAATTGGAGATGCAAAAGGAGAAAAAGGCATATATAAAATGTGAAAGCATATAAAAATAGTGAAGACAATCATTAAAATTTTTAGGAAGTGGTAAAAGACATTAATCCCAATTTAAGATGTCAACAAATCCCAGGAATGATAGGTAAAAAAGCAATCCACACAAAGACACATCATAGTAAATCAAAGAAAATTTTACAAGCAGAGAAAAAAAAATTAGGTTATCATCTAAAATTTAAACACTGATTATCCTATAGAACACATGACCAGGGGCCACAGAATGGCTTAGTCTATGATATAAGCTCATACCTAGGACCCACATGGTAAGAGAACTGATTCCCACAAATTGTTCTTTGATCTCCACATGCATGTACACACACACACACACACACACACACACAGAGAGAGTAATACAAAGTTTAAAAAGAATAACAAAAAAATGAGAGACTAGAAGATAAAGATGACCACAAATGAAACGAAATCTATCTAGTACCAGCCTAGCATTTTCTGGGGATAGGGTTGGGGGTGAGATATGGTTTCTCTTTGTGGCCTTGGCTATTCTAGAACTCGCTCTGTAGACCAGGCTGTCCTCAAACTCACAGAGATTCACTTGCCTCTGCTTCCTGAGTGCTGGGATTAAAGGCGTGCACCACCACCGCCTGACCCAGCCTACCATTTTAAAGTTACTGAACTCTTACAAGAATTAAAGAGAAAATAAAATTTCATGAAAAAGATATAATGAAAGACAACAGTTCTGGTTTGCTTTTTTTTTTTTTTGTGTGTGTGTGTGTATTTGTCAATGTGGCCCAAGCTAAAGTCATCTGAAAAGAGAGAACCATGATTGAGAAAACGCCTCCATGAGACTGGCCTGTAGGCAAGTCTATATGGCATTTTCTTCCTTAGTGATAGATGTGGGAGGGCCTAGCCATTGTGAGCTCTGCCACTCTAGGCCCAGTGTGGAAGAAAGCAAACTGATGAGCTAGGAGTAGTGGTGCACACCTTTAATCCCAGCAAGAGGAGGCCGATTTCTGTGAATTTGAGGCCAGCCTGCTCTACAGATCTATTTCTAGGACAGCCAGGTTATACAAGAAACCATGTATTGAAAAACAAAACAAACAGAAAATTGTAAAATTAATTAAATATGACTAAGCAGCAATTAATGAAACAAAAAATGGAAACAAAGAATAGGCATATTATGTAATGAAATATAGATAGGATAGTTCATATCTACATATATTACTATGATTCAACAGTGCACTGTTAATAACTTTTAACTGAAGATTATGTATATCATAGCTAGGAGCGGCATATTTACAAGAAAATAAAGCAATTGCCTATGCATTTAATTTATTATTTTACATTTTCTTATTAAGACAGATCTTACTCCAATTAAAAACTGGAAAAGATTTCCTTCCAAAGAATTTAATGTATAGAGACAGCAATCTCCACCGGAACAGGTACAGAGGAGTAACTGCTGAGCGAGTGAACCAGAGCGAGAGACAGCTGAGGGTCTGGACATGACTCTGAAACCTTCAAGGGAAGAGTTCTGAGCCAGGACCCCTGTGGGTCTGGGCATGAGTCTAGAACCTCCCAGGAACTAGGCCTGAGCCAGGACCTCTGTGGGTCTGGGCATTGGTCTGGGACATCAAAGGGAATAGGCAGAAACCTGGGACCTCTGCAGGTCCGAGTGTTTGTCTGGGACCTCTGAGGGAGTAAGCCTAAGCCAGGTCCTCTGCGGTTCTGGGCACACCTGAGCCTGTGAATTCCAAGGCAATAGACTGGAGCCAGAATCCTTTGCAAGACCAACTCCAAGCCAAGGACTTCTGTAGGAGAGGATCCAGACCAGGATTTACAAAAAAAGGACAAAGCAGGTAAGCTAGGCCAAAGTAGGCCTGAGACAGAAAACTCCAAGGGAGCAGAGCAAACCACAGGAGCACTGAGCTATCTCTAGGAACACAGAGTAACCAATGGGGTAACTAGAACTGTGGCACTGACTGTACCACGAGGAACAACCGCCTGAGCTTTGGATTCATTGGCATCTAAAAGATTAATCAACAGAAACTCAGCCCCAACCACAAACACCTATTAGAGGAAAAGAGGAGTAGAAAGGAAAGAACACAGAAAACACGACAAAGAGTAACACAACACCAATAAAACCTAAAGACCCTACAACAGCAAGACCTGAACAACCAAACATAGATGAAGCAGAAGAAAATGACCTAAAAAATAACTTCAAGAGAATGTTTGAAACTCTTAAAGAGGAAATGAGAAATTCTCTTAAAGAAATGGAGGAAAAAACAAACAAAAAATTGGAAGACATCAGCAAATCCCTTAAAGAAAACCAAGAAAAAGAAATCAAACATATGAGCTGGGCAGTGGTGGCGCATGCCTTTAATCCCAGCACTCGGGAGGCAGAGGCAGGCGGATCTCTGTGAGTTCGAGGCCAGCCTGGTCTACAAGAGCTAGTTCCAGGACAGGCGCCAAAGCCACAGAGAAACCCTGTCTTGAAAAACAAAACAAAACAAAAAACAAAAAAACAAAAACAAACAAACAAAAAAAATCAAACATATGAAAGAATCTATTCAGGACTTGAAAACTGAAATAGACACAAAGAAAACACAAGCTGAGGGAATTATAGAAACAGAAATCATGAGACAACGATCAGAAACCACAAATGCAAGCATGAACAGCAGAATACAAGAGATGGGAAGAGAGAGAGGAAATAGACTCATCAGTTAAAGAAAACATTAAATCTAACAAAATCTTAACCCAAAATATCTAGGAAATATGGAACACCATGAATCAATAAAATAGACAAATCTCTATCCAAACTAACCAAAAGGCAAAGAGAGAATATCCAAATTAACAAAATTAGAAATGAAAAGGGGGACATAACAACAAACATAAAGGAAATCCAGAAAATCATCAGGTCATATTTAGAAAACCTGCCTCCACAAAATTGGAAAACTTAAATGAAATGGACAACTTTCTGGATAAATATCACTTACCAAAATTAAATCAAGACCAGATAAGCAAATTAAACAGATGTGTAACTGCTGAAGAAATAGAAGCAGTCATCAAAAGTCTCCCAACCAAAAAAAGC
Source organism: Ondatra zibethicus (assembly GCA_004026605.1). Classification (NCBI taxonomy): domain Eukaryota; kingdom Metazoa; phylum Chordata; class Mammalia; order Rodentia; family Cricetidae; genus Ondatra; species Ondatra zibethicus. Next base: position 72,125 of record PVIU01005053.1, read on the forward strand.
CCAGCACCAGATGATTTCAGTTAAGAATTCTACAAGACTTTCAAAGATGAATTAATACCAATACTCCTCAAATTATTCCACACAATAGAACAGAAGGAACATTGCCAAACTCTTTTTATGAGGCTATAATTACCCTGATACCCAAACCACAGGAAGATACTACTAAGAAGGAGAATTACAGACCAATCTCACTCATGAACATTGATGCAAAAATACTAAGTAAAATACTAGAAAATCGAATCCAAGAACACATCAGAACCATCATTGACCATGATCAAGTCGGCTTCATCCCACAGATGCAGGGATGGTTCAACATACAAAAATCTGTCAATGTAATACACCATATAAAAAAGCTGAAAAATAAAAACGACATGCCTAAAAAGCTTTTGACAAGATACAACATCTCTTCATGATAAAGGTCTTGTAGAGAGCAGGGATACAAGTAACATACCTAAACATAATTAAGCCAACAGCCAACATCAAATTAAATGGAGAGAAACTCCCAGCAATTCCACTGAAATCAGGAACAAGACAAGGTTGTCCAGTCTCTCCATACCTATTCAGTATAGTTCTTTAAGTCCCAGCTAGAGCAATAAGACATCAAAAGGAGAGCAAGGGATACAAATTGGAAAAGAAGAAGTCAAACTCTCACTGTTTGCTGATGACATGATAGTTTACATAAGCGTTGCCCAAAATTCTACCAAGGAACTTCTACAACTCATAAACACTTTCAGCAATGTAGCAGGATACAAGATTAACTCAAAAAATCAGTAGCCCTCCTGTACACAGATGATAAAAGGGCTGAGGAAGAAATCAGAGAATCAACACCCTTCACAATAGCCACAAATGGCATAAAATATCTCGGAGTAACTCTAACCAAACAAGTGGAAGACTTGTATGACAAGAACTTTAAATCTTTAAAGAAAGAAATTGAAGAAGACACCAGAAAGTAGAAAGATCTCCCATGCTATTAGGTAGGCAGAATTAACATAGTGAAAATGGGCAGTCTTCCCAAAGAGCAATCTACAGATTCAATGCAATGCCCATCAAAATCCCAGCAAAATTCTTCACAGACCTTGAAAGAATGGTACTCAACTTCATATGGAAAAGCAAAAAACCCAGGATAGCCAAAACAATCCTGTACAATAAAAGAACTTCTGGAGGCATCACAATCCCTGACTTCAAACTCTACTACAGAGCTACAGTACTGAAAACAGCCTGGTACTGGCATAAGAACAGACAGGAGGACCAATGGAACCGAATAGAAGACCCGGATATTAATCCACACCCCTTCAAACACCTGATTTTTGACAAGGAAGTAAAAAATATCAAACAGAAAAAAGAAAGCATATTCAACAAATGGTGATGGCATAACTAGATATCAACATGTAGAAGAATGAAAATAGACCCATATCTATCACCATGCACAAAACTCAAGTCCAATTGGATCAAAGACCTCAACATAAAGCCAGCCACACTGAACCTTATAGAAGAGAAAGTCGGAAGTACACTTGAATGCATTGGCACAGGGAACCACTTCCTAAATAGAACCCCAGCAGCACAGACACTGAGAGAAACAATTAATAAATGGGACCTCCTGAAACTGAAAAGCTTCTGTAAAGCAAAGGACATGATCAACAAGACAAAATGACAGCCTAGAGAACGGGAAAAGATCTTCACTAACCCCACATCAGACAGAGGTCTGATCTCCAAAATATACAAAGAACTCAAGAAATTGAACACCAAAAGAACAGATAATCCAATAAAAAAAAAATGGAGTACAGACCTAAACAGAGAACTCTCAACAGAGGAATCTAAAATGGCTGAAAGACACTTAAGGAAATGTTCAACAGAGAAATGTTCATCAGAGAAATGCAAATCAAAACAACTCTGAGATTCCATCTTACACCTGTAAGAATGGCCAAGATCAAAAACACTGATGACAACTTATGCTGGAGAGGCTGTGGGGAAAAGGGAACACTTTTGCATTGCTGGTGGGAATACAAGCTGGTACAACCCCTTTGGATATCAGTGTAGACATTTCTCAGAAAATTAGGAAACAATCTCCTCAAGACTCAATAATACCACTTTTGGATATATATCCAAAGGATGCTCAATCGTGCCACAAGGACATGTGCTCAACTATGTTCATAGCAGCTTTGTTTGTCATAGCCAGAACCTGGAAACAACCTAAATGCCCCTCGACCAAAGAATGGATAAAGAAAATATGGTACCTTTACACAATGGAGTACTATACAGCAGAAAAGAATAACGACAGCTTGAATTTTGCAGGAAAATGGATGGAGCAAGAAAACATTTTGAGTGAGCTAACCCAGACACAGAAAGACAATTATCACATGTACTCACTCATAGGTGGTTTTTAAACATAAAGCAAAGAAAGCCAGCCTACAAACCACATTCCCAGAGAACTTAGACAACAATGAGGACACTAAGAGAGACTTACATAGATCTAATCTACATGGGAAGTAGAAAAAGACAAGCTCTCCTGGGATTGGGAGCATGGGGACCTTGGGAGAGGGTTGGAGGGGTAGAGGAGCAGCATGGATGGAAGCAAAGAAAAATGTAGAGCTCAATAAAAATCAATTAAAAAAACCAGAATTTAATGTATAAAGGCTTACCTGATTTTTCAGATAGAGGAAAAAGCCTGGCCAAAAAGAGTTGAATTCGTCCACAGAAGACTGTGTTCTGAGATTTCGATAATCTTCTGAGGAGATCTAACAGAAATGAGTAACACAGAAGAGATCATTTTGTGTTTATTATAATCATACCTGAATATTTTTTCTTAGTTTTGTGTCTTTTTTAATGTTTTTATTCAGTTATACATTTGTCTCCACTCCCCTTTCTTCCTCCCTCACACCTGAATTTCTAACTATTTGTTCAGTATTTTTCTAAAGCAAGGGTTCCCAAAGTTGAAGTACAAATCATTGTTACAGAAAGTACTAAAGATTAGAAATAAAGTTCTGTGGACTAGATCAATGTAAGTGAATCATCGCTCTTAATAAATAAGACTTTTAACTTAAATACAAAGATCCTAATCTACTTTTAAGACAGTTTCACTAATGCTTAATAAACCATGTATCATTCTGGTTACAGTCACTGTTTTAAAAGCAATAATTTAATACTGAATTGCTTACCATTGCACATACGCAGTAAATAATTTTTGCCAGCAGAATAGAATGTATTCTGAAAATTAAGACCAAAATTATTAATACACTTTGGAAGTTGTCCACTCCCTTCAGTAAGTCATAGGAATTAATATTTTAAAGAGCACTAATGTATGAGATTCTATGTCACTACCTTCACTAATTTCAAAGCATTATCAGTGAAATATTTTTGGATATGCAAACAGAATGGCACTGAATAACTTGTAAACATCTGTTTTACATTTATTCATTTTATTTTTTTACATGTAAATTTTTTACCAGAATGTATGTATGATGTGCACTACATGTGTGCCTGGTGTCTCTGAAGGCTAGAAGAGGGCATAAGATCCCCTTGAACTGGAGTTCTGGGTGATTGTTAAGCCACCATGTGTGGGAGCTGGGAATTAAGTGAGTGCAATCAAGTGCTGAGCCTCCCCCAGTCGTCTTTATTTGCTGGAGAGTGGTTATTACTGTGTAGACCAGGCTAGCTACAAGCATAGCTTTCCTATCCAATCTCATAAGTTCATAACACTAGGCCTGATTCAAGTGTGGACTTTCAAGTTATTTTTATTAAGTCTTGTACTTCAAAATTTTCTCTATATCTGATTCTTATTAGGTTCTTCCAAGAAAACACAGTATATATTTCTTTCATAGGGAAAATTTTTCGGCAGCCACCTATATTAGAATTATTAGCAAATAAACCCCAAACAAAACTATCTTCTAAACTCTATCTCTCTAGAGATAGTATCAGTAGGAAAGAAAACCAAGGCACTTACTGACTTCCAAGTAGCAACATTTTTTTCGACGAAAGTGAATATTGTGTCACACTGATCCAAAGGAAGGCAGTCCAAGACGTCTCCCAACAGCACAAACGGTGTGGACGCAGTACAGACACCTGCAGGTGGGATGCAAGCCAATGGAGAGCCTCTGACACTGCCAACAAGCTCAAAAAGAACTATGTGGACCAGTCATATTACAAAATAATGATAAAGTAAAAGTTATTAAGTGTCTCTAAAACCAATGGCAATAAAAAGAGAAATAAAGATTTTTCCTTAAGAAAAGGCCATTTAGACTGGTTAAAAGTACTTTTAGATCTCTATTCATTTTTTTCTTTCGCTTAAGCTCATGGGTACTTAGTAATACTGTTATGTGGATTAAAAAAACCTGTGCTCAATATAAGCATAAGACTCTGAGTAAATAAAGTAGGCTCAGAAAAGGGAAGATATTTCTAGCTGTATTCAGAAATGCTATGATCACATCTGGATTGTATGTGAAGAACACTGCCTAGAACCAGGGTAGCTAAAGGAAGTCACTTTCAAACCAGTATAAGGTTGATGTCATCTTAACTGTTGAACAGAACTCAATGAACTCCATCAACAGGCTCGTCTGGCAAACAACTGATCAGTGCCACTATAGCAGGAAGACAGGCTAGACTTACAACCCTATGACACTTAACTCTGTGATCTTACACTCTGCACCCAAGAAATTTAAAAGGCATTATTTTCTGTCACTAACTGCAGGTGGTATGTTAACTCCCTTAATATTTATAAAACCTGAAAAAAGTGTTTATATTCTACTGCCAAAGATTCTGGGTCAACAGAACCAAGTGAGGACCTGAGAATCTCACTTAGAGATAAAAGCTGGCTGGTGACACTAAATGGGAACCAGTGGGTGCCAGTGGTCATGTTAGAGGAGCAACAGGTGGCAGTTTACTTCAGAGAATCAGCCCACCAGGAAGCAAAGGTCTGATGGGTGAATCTTGGATAGGCAAGGCCCTGACTGCCTCAGCCCCAGAATGTCCCCTGCTACTGCTGTGTCTTTACATGTCTGTTATTGCCATGTCCTCTGGTGTCTACATGGTGTGAATGGGTGTGGGGAGATCCCCACTGCCTTTAGTGTGATTATCTCATAATTTCCTGTTCTACTGGACATTTTTATCTGTGGAGTATTATGAAGATGATCTCCTCCTAAGCTATACTGTTTAACTGAAGGAATGATTTTATACAATAATAGTGTTAGTTTAAATAGGATTTTGACGATTAAGGGTTTTTAGTAAATACAGTAAGAGATTATGGCAGAGGTTAGCTTAGTGAGAAAACTAATATAGGTAAAAGCAAGATATGGTGTTACCCCTATCCCTGATAAACAGGGGCTGCAGAGGATAGAAAATAAGAACAAGGAAATGTCACTCAGCTAGTTTCTCTTGAAGAATCATAAATACTGTGGCTTAGGTTAATGATTCAGAAAAACAACTGAATCCTAGAAGCTAAGTTAGCTCAACTCTGTTAATCTTTTTTTGTTTGTTTTGTTGTTTTGTTTTTTCAAGACAGGGTTTCTCTGTGTAGCTTTGGAGCCTGTCCGGAACTCACTCTGTAGACCAGAACGGCTTTGAACTCAAAGAGATCTACCTGCTTTGCCTCCCAAGTGCTGGGATTAAAGGTGTGTGCCACCACCACCTGGCAAGAGATGTGTTCATGAGTTTCCATGTGCATCACAACTGAAACAAAGCTTTTTAAAAATAACTTAAAGTTAGATTAAGATGTTTTAATTAATGGCTTTGAGGTAAAAACATCTTAGAAAACAGGTTAAAGGCATATTTTTAGCGAGGGACTCACTGCGGTCAGGGAACAAGAACAATGGCAGCCTAGCTATTGCTGGTTGGCCTACCTTTCTTGCTAGGATGGGTTGGTGATCAAGGGTGATGATTAATTCCTTGTACCCATTTCTATCCTCAGTTTTTGATATAAAAAAACTGTTGGTAAGTGGGTATGCACCCTGAGATTTTAAAATAGAGCTGTTTTTCATATATAAAAATTTAGATTTGTGATTCTTTTAAGATTTTTTAAATAAGATTACTCTTTGAGATAAATAATAAAGTGATTGATCCTTTCTTTGTAATCACAAAATGCAGCCTGCCAGCAAAAGAACTGGCTGAGAAAAATACCTTGCTTACTTAGATTCTGTTCATCTACAACAAGCTGCTTGGGCATGAATGTATGTGGGTTCTTGGGACAACCTGTTTTTCACCTGTAATACGTAAAATGTTTAATCATGTAAAGGAAATGGAAAGCATGCTGCTTTTCTGTTTTTTACTTTTATTCACTGTAATCATTCCCTTAGAAATAGATTGTAAACACACTGTAATTTTTATACTGCTTAAGAGATTTTGCTGAGGTATATAAGCTGTAAAGGAAAAAATAAAATTAGTTAGAAGGAAGACATCAATATAGACAGAAGGCATACATCTGGATAGAGGTAAGAAAAGAAATAAAGAAAGAACAGGCAAAGACCCTAAGTGTGTGTGTGTGTTTTCCCTTTTTCACTGGCCCCAGTGAGGTAAGTTTATCCCCTCTGGCTGGCCCTGGAGAGGTAAGTTTTACTCCCTCAGATAGAAAAGTCAAGCTGATTAGTCCACAGACTCTGTTGGCTCCCCCTCAATCCCTGAGCTGCTAGAGGCTGATCCTCACAGCAGCGATAAATGGAAGACAGTGTCCCAGAACTTTCAGTCTATATCCCAGCTTTTGCAACAAGCTATTTATCTCAGCCTTGGTTATAAACATCCACTCTCCAGTTCCTAAATTCCAAGCCGTACTCATATTTTCATGGTTTCATTAACAGTATTCTTTTCTTCTACCTAAATACTTCTCTTTATTACATGGCAAATTTCAACCTCATCTTTCAAAACAGAGTAAATGACAGCTCATCTAAAAAACCAAAACAAACAGAAAACCCTAACATTTTTGGGCAGACCACCATATTCATGCTCCCTAAACACACAGTATATCAATGTACTAAATAATTTAGTATATCACAATTAATCACCATGATAGTATAGACTGTAAGCTTACTTATTATCACATTTATTTTATTTTATTGTGTGTACATATATATGTGTGGGTGAGCATATGTGGAGTTCAGAGGACAACTTGTGGGAGTTGGTTCTTCCCATTCACCATGTGGACTGAACTCAGACATCAAGCTTTGGCAGTAAGTGCCTTTATGTGCTGAGTCATCTTGCCAGACATAGCCTTTAAAAAGTAGGAAATATTCCACCCATTAAATGTTTGACATTGGATAGAAGTTCAATAAGTATCTGCCAAGTCGAATTAAAGATATTTATGGACAACCTGAAAACATGAAACATAAAGTGTCAATAATAATCTCTCTCAAAAATAAACTTTCCCCTGCAGAATACTGTATTTAAACCTTTATTTGTAGCTTAAGTTGACAAGCCCTCACTTTTCTCAATTAAAGTTTTAGGCATAGCCTTCTCGGTCTGTAGTAAAACCATCAACAACCTTAAGTGAATAACAGCAAATTTGTGAACTAAGCACATACTTTAAGCTCAGATGAACAGGGTGAGAAAAACTGTTGGGGAACTCATCTCAGTTTCTGAATGAATAAATGAATGAATGAATGAATGAATGAATAAACAGCTTACACAAAAGTTAAATAAGTAAAATCAGAAATTAGGAAGTTAGATTTACAAAACAGCTCACTGTGACATTGGGAAACTATTTTCACTGTGTGTGCTCCACGTCTATAGAGAAAAATATCAAAATAATAAACGATATGAATGACACAACAGATTAAAATGTCATTTTCACATACACTATTTGAATTAATCAAATGAAATTTGAGTTAACAGGGTTAAGTAATGCTGATGAACTGTTTTTTTTTTTTGTCTTTCTGAAAATATGTAACAAGCTACAGGCAGCCATGTGTTGGGCCTTAGGTGCCTGCTGTGTTTAAATCAATCTGAGATTGGCACTGACATATGTTTACAAAAGATTTCTTTTATATGTAAGTGTGTATGCCTTAGGGATGTATGTGCACCCCATGTGTGCAGGGGACAGAAGAGGACTTCAGATCCTCTAGAGCAGGAGTAGTCATGAACTGCCTGACATGGGTGTGGGAAACTGAATCTGGGTCCCCTGCAAAAGCAGCCAGCACTCTTATTTACTAAGCCATCTCTCCAGCCCCTAAACATTTTCTAAAGATTATTTAAGACAGACTCTCACTATGAAGTTCTAGCTATAGTTTTAGAGCCTGTCCTGGAACTAGCTCTTGTAGTCCAGGCTGGCCTCAAACTCACAGAGATCCACCTGCCTCTGCCTCCCAAGTGCTGGGATTAAAGGCGTGCGCCTCCACCACCTGGCTACTATGTATACTTCTAAGGCCAGAAGATGGTGCTGGATCCCATAAACTGGAGTTACAGTTGCAAGATTCACACTGGTTCTGGGAATTGAACACAGTCTTCTGCAAGAGCAGCAAGTACTCTTAGCCATCTCTCCAGTGCCCCCACTGCTGCATTTTTAATAGTTCCCTGCCTCGTTTTTCTGCTAGTGTCTGACCCAATCCAATTGCTCTTCTAAAGCTACCTGTCAGCACGGAATACAATAGCCTTTAAACTAACCCACACGTTTGGCTTCTTTTGCCATTCTCATTTCACATAATTTTCTAGCTATGCTAAACATGGCCTTCTCTATTTCTGGCAAACTGAATTCTTCATGTCCCTACTTGTAAGAAGAAGCTTCCTCTTTTTTCATTTTGTTTTAATTTTTGGAGACAGGGTCTTGCCCTGTCTCAAATTTCTGATTGTCCTGATTCAGCCTTACAAGCACGGAATTATAGGTATGTGTCACAAATCCCAACCCATCTTCCTTTTTAAAATTTCTCCTGCTTTCTTTAGATTTTTAATTTAGAGAGTCACTTTCACTTAATTATATTCAACATACTTTAACCATATTAAGATATTCACACATTCCTTTCCTTCATCACCCACTTGATCCTTACAGGTGGGCTCTGTGATTTAGTCACCACTAAATTTCCAAATATTAACTTAGCACCAGGCATATAATAGATGCTCAGTAAGTATTTATGTATGATTAAACACTTGAAAAACAAAGCAATTGCAAATGTGCATGACATAACAGAGATGAGAAGTCTGAACAAAGTTGAAATGAGTACGAAGAAATTCTTGGCAAAGGTAGGAGCCAAACAATGAACAAGGGTACAAGAGATGCATGAAGCCCTATGTTTGGGCTACAGCACCACACATGAAGAATGAGCAGAACCAGATAGGGGTAGAGGTATGGTGAGAAGCTTTAAATGAAACAGGTAACCAAGGTAACTTTAAAAAACAAACAGAACAATACTTACTTTCAGTTACTCCCCCAATGGCAAGAGAAATAATAGCTAAAACGTTCTCACATGCCGAATGATTTATCTACCAAAAAGAAACAATTTTATTTAGGAGCAAGAATTCAGACTAATTTGTTTACAATAAAGACAGGTTCTCTGAATTTAAGCAGTCACACAGGAATAAAATTATCTTATTATTTTCTAATATGAAAAAAATATGAACAGACTAATATACAGGCTATAGACTCACATCAAGCAGTAAAGAATGATTCAATCAATATCATGGTCTTGGAAAAATGGTAACATTTGCACGACTAAGACTTATTGGGTAAGAAGTACTGAGGCCGTGACTAAAAAATCAACAGCACAGGACAAGAGCAGGAACTGGATTTAGTCCATAAGCTGAGGTCTTCTGCAGGGAGGTAACGCACTGAGTGTTCACTGTGTTGTGCTACACAACATTAACAGAATGTGTTATTCTTCTTACACATGAATGTGAAGCTCTGAAAGAAAAGGGACTTTCTCAGCACCTCACAACACAGAAGTCATTAAATCTAAAAAAAAATCAATTGGTCTGACCCAGAATTATCTAAGAAAAAAGGTAGACACTACATTATGGCTATCAGAAGAGAATCTACCACTATGGGGGAGTTCTGCTTGACCAAAACAACTCTGTTTTTCTTCTATTCAGGATCCCTGCTAAAGGCAATATTTAGATTCTTCATGAATAGATAAAATTTCTCTACCAGGGCTAAACAAGTCTTAGTTTTTAAAGTATTCTGTGGTTGAGGGAGATCCCACAAGAAAATGAGGGCATGGAATCCTGGCTCTGTGCTTAACATACTTGGACTAGACTGCTTAAGCCATTACAGTATGTCACCATTTACATAGCAAAGTGGGAATTTACTTTGACAACTACATTTAAAAGTATACTTTGTGTACATGCGGGTGTCCCTGCATATGTATGAAGGGTAGAGGACAACTTGCAGGAGTTCTCTCCTCCCAACACCTAGGCTCTAGAGATCACAGTCCGGTCATTAAGCTCTGCAGCAGGTGCCTTGACCCTGCTGAGCCATCTTCCTGGGTCAGTCTTTACTTCTTGCTCTTTAAGACTGCATGTCAAAACTCTTCTTATCATCAAAACCTTAAACTGTACCTGAGCTATCAAGAGCCTTAATTACGACAAACTCCTATCCTGTCAGCCTATCTTCTAAAAGGCAAAATGTTCATGCTCAGGAAACAGATGTCATGATTAAATATCCATTCTAATAATAAAGCAATTTTCTAATAACATGGTTTATTAACTGGTCAGCAAATTTAAACAACAAATAAAGGGGAAAAAATACTTACAATTTCTTCTTCCAGAACACCTCTGAAAGCCTGGTCAAGAGTACATTTTTTTTCATTTTCACTATTAAAAACAAAAAAGATTTTCATTTAACAGATAGTTCACTATTAATATAAACATTCAGAAAGCCCTTTTTCATGGACAATGAAGTTTTACCTGCCAGGTAACTGACTGAAGGCATTCAATAATGGCTTGATATTTCTGTTATTCAAGGCCTCTCTGGTAGATTTCTACAAAAATAAAAATGACAAATAAGTAGAAAGTTTTTGCTTGCTATTTATGAATAATTACCACTCATCAATTATGTCTTTCTAACTTAAAAAAATGTTTTTAACTGGGAAACATTTCCTGCCAGTCATTTTTATTAACCTTTATTTCTAATGCCACTTAATGTTACCAAACCCTGAAATCTGGCAAGAGCTGCTAGATAGACATTTACATCACAGGTTTCCCTTTTTTTTTTTTCTTTAAACGTTTATTTATTTTTAAATTCATTTTACATTCCAACCAAGGTTCTCCCTCCTGCTCCCCTTTGCATCCCCCGAGTCCACCCCCCATTCACTTCTCCCTACAGGTAAGGGCTCCCATGAGAAGTTGACACAGTTTGGCACGTTAATTTGGGGCAGGTACAAACCCTTCCCCTCTGTAATAATGTCTGAGTATGACATCCCCTCATAGGGAATGGGCTCTAACAAGTTAGCTCCTGCACCCTCCTGCACCAGGGATAGGTTCTCGTCCTACTGCCAGGGGCCTCTCAGTCCAAGTTTCACGACTCCTGCATACAGAGGGCCTAATTCAGACCCACGGAGGCACCACAGCTGTCCATGAGTTTCCACGAGCTTGGTTCAGCTGTCTCTGTAGATTTCTCCATCATGATCTTGATCTCACTTGTTCATGTATTCCCTCTACCCTCTCTGACTGGATTCCCAGAGCTGGGCCTGGTGCTTGGCTGTGGATCTTTGCATCTGGTTCTATCAATTACTGGAAGAAGGCTCTAGCTTCCTGGAGCTGTGGATTATAGTCTGGTTATCCTTTGCTTTGCTTATATCTTCTATCCACTTACGAGTGAGTATACACTGTGTTTGTCTTTCTGGGTCTAGGTTACCTCACTCAGGATGTTTTTTTTCTAGTTCCATCCATTTGCCTGCAAACTTCATGATGTCATTGTTTTTTACAGCTGAGTAATACTCCATTGAGTAAATGTAGCACATTTTCTTTATCCATCCTTTGGTTGAGGGACATTTAGGTTGTTTCCAGGTTCTGGCTATTATGAATAATGCTGCTATGAATATTGCTGAGCAAGTGTCCTTACTGTACAATTGAGTATCCTTTGGGTATATGCCCAAGAGTGATATTGTTGGGTCTTGAGGTAGACTGATTCCCACCATAATGATGGCTGTACAAGATTGCACTCCCACCAGTGGAGGCATATTCCCCTGCCTCCACATTCTCTCCAACATAAGCTGTCCTCAGTAGTTTTTGATCTTAGCCATTCTGACAGGTGTAAGATGGTATCTCAGAGGCATTCTGATTTGCATTTTCCTCATGATTAAGGTGTTGAGCAATTCCTTAAATGTCTTTCGGCCATTTGAGATTCTTCTGTTGAGAATTCTGTCTAGTTCTCTACCCCATTTTTAATTGGATTATTTGGTATTTTAGTGTCTAATTTCTTGAGTTCTTTATATATTTTGGAGATCAGCCCTCTGTCTGATGTGGGGTTGGTGTCAATCTTTCCCCATTCTGCAGGCTGTAATTTTGTCTTGTTTACTGTGTTCTTTGTCTTACAGAAATGTGTTTCAGGAGGTCCCATTTACTGATTGTTGTTCTCAGTGCTTCTGCTACTGGTGTTCTACTTAGTAAGTGGTCTCCTGTGCCAATGCATTCAACACTTTGTCTTCTATGAGGTTTAATGTAATTGGTTTTATGTTGAGGTCCTTGATCCATTTGAACTTGAATTTTCTGCATGGCAATAGAATTGGATCTATTTGCATTCTTCTACATGTTGACCAGTTATGCCAACACCATATGTTAAAGATGTTTTCTTTTTTCCATTGTACCTTTTTTGTCAAAAACCAGGTTTTCATATGTGCATGGATTAATGTCAGGGTCTTCAGTTTGATTCCACTGATTCACGTGTCTGTTTTTAATGCCAATACCAAGCTGCTTTTATTACTATAACTCTATAGTTTGAGGTCAGGGATGGTGATGCCTCCAGAAGTTCCTTTATTGCACAGGATTGTTTCAGCTATTCTGGGGTTTTTATTTTTCAATATGAAGTTGAGTAATGTTCTCTCAAGGTCTGTGAAGAACTGTGGTCAGATTTTCATGGGGGATTGCATTGAATCTGTAGATTGTTTTTGGTAAGATTGCCATTTTTATTATGTTGATCCTACCTATTCAAGAGCATGGAAGATCTTTCCATTTTCTGATGTCTTCTTCAATTTCTTTCTTTCGAGACTTAAAGTTATTGTCACATAGGTCTTGTTTGGTTAGAGTTACCCCAAGATATTTTATATTTGTGGTCATTGTAAAGAGTGATGTTTCTGTGATTTCTTTCTTTTCCCATTTATCATTTGTGTATAGGAGGGATACTGATTTTTTTTTTATTTTGAGTTATTCTTGTACTCCGCCACATTACTGAACATATCAGTTGTAGGAGTTCCTGGGAAGTTTTCAGAGTCTCTTATGTATACTATAATTTACAAAAAGTGATTGTTTGACTTCTTCCTTTCCTATTTGTATCCCTCGTTGTCTTATTGCTCTAGCTAGAACTTCAAGTACAATATTGCATAGATATGGAAAGAGTGGACATTCTTGTCTTGTTTCTGATTTTACTGGAATCGCTTTGAGTTCCTCTCCATTTAATTTGATTTTTGCTGTTACCTTGCTGTAAATTGCTTTTATTATGTTTAGATATGTTCCTTGTATCCCTGATCTCTCCAAGACATTTATCATGAAGGGGTATTAGATTTTGTCAAAGGCCTTTTCAACATCTAATGAGATAATCATGTGGCTTTTTTTTCCTTTCAGTTTACTTATATGGTGAATTACATTGACAGATTTTCATATGTTGAACCAACCCTGCAACTCTGGGATGAAGCCTACTTGATCATGGTAGATTTTTTTTTTTGATGTGTTCTTGGATTCGGTTTGCCACTATATTATTGAATATTTTTGCATCAGTGTTCATGAGGGGGATCCCTTTCTTATATATTATTACATCCATGCAAGTTTCCTGCTTTAAAAAATGCTAAGTATGGTGCAGTATCCTGTAGCCAGCACTGGGAAAGCAGATGCTGGTGAATTTAAGGTCAACCTGTGTCCTCTGAGTTCCAGTATATCCTGGTCACATAAAAAAAAAAAAAAATCACTGTCTAATCTTGAAATTTGCAGGCAAATGGATAGAATTAGAAAAAAAAAATCCTGAGTGAGGTAACCCAGACCCAGAAAGACAAACAAGGTATGTACTCACTCATAAGTGAACATTAGACATAAAGCAAAGGAGAACCAGCCTATCTATAGTCCACAACCCTAGAAAAGTTAGGTAACAAGTAGGACCTGAAGAGAGACATACATGGATCCCCCTGGCAAGAGAAAATAGACAAGATCTCCTGAGTAAAGTGGAGCGTGGAGGGTAGGGAGTAGGGGAGAAGGGGAGGGGAAGGGGACAGTGGAGTTGGGGAAAGGACAGAGAGGGAGAACAAGAAAAGAGATTCTTATCTTAAGCAGGAGCCATTATGGGTCAGTGAGAAACCTGGCACTAGGGAAATCCCCAAGAACACACAGGACGACCCCAGCTAAGGCTAAGCAGTAGTGGACAGGGTGTCTGAACTGGCCTCCCCTGTAATCAGATTGATGAGTACCCTAATTGTTATCACAGAACCTTTATCCAGTGACTGATGAAAGCAGATAGAGAGCCACAGCTAAGGGTCCAGCTCCCAGAGTCCAGTCAAAGAGAAGGAGGAGCGATAATATGAGCAAAGGGGTCAAGACCATGATGGGGAAACCGACAGAAACTGACCTGAGCTAGTGGGAGCTCACTGACTCCAGACTGACAGCTGGAGAACCTGCATAGGACCAAAATAAGCACTCTGAATGTGGGTGACAGTTTTGTGGCTTGGGCAGTTTGTGGAGCCACTGGCAATAGGATCAGGATTTATCCCTAGTGTATGAACTGGCCTTTTGGAGTCCATTCGCTATGGTGGGATACCTTGATCAGCCTAGATACTTGGTCCTGCATCCTGCCTCAACATGATGTGACAGACTTTGTTGACTCCCTATGGGCCTTACCCTCTCTAAGGAATGGATTGGGGTGGGGAAAGTGGGGGGAGGGAGGGGGAACTGGGGAAAAGCATTTAAAAAATAAAACATTAAAACCATTTTTATATTTGGTAGGTAAAAAACAAAAATAAAAAAATCCTTATTTAAACAACAAACCAATCTTTACATGGTTCTTTAATTGTATGTTTTGGTTTTTAAATTATGTAGCTCTCTCCAGATCCCCTGGTGACATTATTCTATAGTTTTCAGCCTTATCTCCTACTCTCTAACACAGGCACTGAAGTATGCCGGTGTTTAAAAGACATTTCCTAGGAACCTCATTTCAGTATGTTTACATACTCATGCTGTTCTTTCTACCAGTTCATTCCAAGTCTATACATTCTTTCTGACTCAACTCAATGCCTACCTCTTCCAGGCATTTGCTTATCCAGCACAGTGCCAGGAAAATCTAAGCAATGAATAAATAAATGATTATCTTAAACTGATCATTTACTACATTTATGTATGTATATACATATATACGTATGTGTATACACACATGTGTATATAGAGAGAGAGCGAGAGAGAGAGAGAGACGACAAAACTATTACAGTCATTGCAAAGCTATCTTATTACTCCATAAAAGCTTTTATCTGAACAATAAGTGTCCATTCCTGGCTCCATCGCCAGGTTAAGTGAAGTCCCTTGGGGATTATGGCTTTCTTTTTGTTTTGCCACCCTTACATAGCAGTGGCAATGGCATTTGTGGGAACTTGTTAAAAAATTGAGACTCTCTGGTTTCCATTTTAGGCTTAATAAGTAAGTATCTTCATTTCACAAGCTCTCAGGTAACACCAGCACACAGCAAGGCCTGAGAACCACTGGTCTAAGTGATCTACAATTACATGGTGCCATAGTTCAGGGGTAGAGTTCTTTGCTTGGCATTCTCTATTACCAGGACTGAGAGAAAAGGGGGAAATGTTCCTTTCAGGGATACAGTAACAGAAGAAAATGTTTCTAATGACATAAGTAAGCCATAATTCCTCAAAAGTAAACAAAACACCTGGCAAAGCAGAAAACGACTTAAGACAACTACTGATTATGAAGAATCTTTTTTCCTCTCACATAATTTTCCTTCTGGTATCATTATAACCACCTAAACACAGTTAAATATCTAAGCTGAAACGTGTATGAACTCTTAGTACAAATGGTATATATTATGAGCCTAATAGCTTGTAAAAGTGTTCTTAGAACATATATTGCTATGATGAGCAACACAAGAAAGGACCATGGGTTTAAAGTCAGAAAAACGAGAAAAGTCGTCAATTCAAATTTTTTGAGGGGGTTGGGGGTGCCTTCGTTTCTAGGGGAGAAAATTACCTATTTTAGTGTTATTCTAGCACACAAACCATCATCAAAGTGTTTCCTAAGTGCTCGACTACCCTTTACCAAACAGGCAAGAACGAAACTGCAGCTAGTAACTCTTTCCAGCTGGCAACCCTTCCCAAAGTGATCAGTTTGCATCTTCCCGCTTAGGAGCTCCCTTTCCACCTCTGGATGAAATGAGCAAGGCTAAAGAGGCATGAACTGACTGCCAGATTAGCCACCTGGTAGTGTAGGAGGCGGGGCGGGACCACAGACTTCAGGGTTCCTGCCCGAGACACCTGCTCCAAGCAGCTGGTGCTAACGGAGCTATCTGTGGGCGCGCGCTCGCTCGCCCACGAAGACGACCGGGGTTTCGGGACCCGCTGGAGGAGGAGCAAAGGAGGACCCGAAGAGGTAGCTAATGCGCCTTTCCCGGACTGTAAGTCTCGGAAGGGGCCAGGAGCGGACCGAGCGGCGTAAATCCTCCGGTCTCTGGCAAATTTTCAGGGAGAGAAAGAGAAAGAGTAGCGCCCGGCCAGATCGACAGACTCCAGCCCCCCAGCTCACCGTAAACCGCGTCCGCGCCTCGGGCAAACTGAAAAGCGCCGGCGTCGGCGACATCTTGGTTGCGCGTGCCCACGACCGTGTGGCGGCGCCGTGTGATGACGTCAGGCTAGGAGCAACGAGACGGCGGGGCGCGGCTAGAGCGGCCAGTGAACCGACGGGCTGGGCGGTCCGTTAGGTGCTGGGTGCCGCCTGGGTCAGTGGCGTGACGCAGAGGCAGGGCTCTGGGGCGACACTTGGGGTGGAGCGGCCTTGGGTGCCTCGCGCCGCCGGCTCCGCTCTGGGCGCAGACAAAGCTAGTGGCTGTCTCGGCGGGTGGGACCGGTTCTTGGGCGGCGCCGGAAGGTAGTGCTCGCGGGAAGCCATGGCAGTTACTCCCACTCCCTTTCCTGCTCACGGCCTTCCTGGAAGTCTGAGTGCCAAAGCTAGTGACAGGTTTCGGGTTTTTCCTGACAGCCGCGTGATCCATGGATCCTGTAGCTCTGGGAAGTAAGAGTAACACCCGCTTCACCTAGCCGTTGTAAAGAATGAAGTGGCCAGAAGGAAGTGTGGATCATAGACTCATAAGTGTTATTTTATTTTTACTATTATTTTGAGGAGGGGTCTCCCTATGAATCTCTGGCTGTCCTGGAACTCTCCTGTAGACTAGGCTGACCTTAAAGTTAGAGACCCGC
Source organism: Ondatra zibethicus (assembly GCA_004026605.1). Lineage (NCBI taxonomy): Eukaryota > Metazoa > Chordata > Mammalia > Rodentia > Cricetidae > Ondatra > Ondatra zibethicus. The sequence goes on from PVIU01005053.1 coordinate 89,644, forward strand.
CTATCTGCCTCTAAGTACTGAAAGAAGACACACTGCTGGAAAAGTGGCACTGCATCCAAGTTGTAGCGTAACTGATGGTCAGTATCTCCCTGCCTCTCTCTTCCTCAGAGGGGTTTTGTCAATGAGAGGCCCAATGACAGTAAATCTTAATTATAGTTAAACTGCAGAATCATAAGTACCGACTGAAAGGCAGAATTTCCACAGCCAGTAAGAATACCGGGAGCTTAGGAAATTTTAACTGCAGAATCTTGTCCCTAAATGAAAATTGTGAACAATGATGATATCTTGGGTGGTTGCAGGTTTTTTTTGTTTTGTTTTGTTTTGTTTTAGCCAACAGATCACTGAAGTTTGATTTTAGGAAGGGAAAATTATTATTTAGTTTGGAAATACACGTTATTGATTGATGATAACTGATACAACAGGGTTATTTTGTTACAGGTGATTAATAGCCATCTAGAAGACAAGACCTAAGTTGTAAATACAAAAGTCTGAACAGAAAAAAATGGAGTTTATTGGCTTTCCCATAAAAAAATCAGTTAAAGTTCCATTCATTTTTTCAATAGACATTTCTTGGACTCTTAGCATACAGCCTTGGTTGAGTAAGTAGTTGACAGCACCCACATTGGGCAACTCAAAATTGTCTGTGACTCCCGCTCTAGGGATATTTGACACCTCTGGCCTCTGGCACCCATGCATATACCACCCATAAATGGACATAATTTAAAAGAAATCTTAAAAAAGACTGGTGCTTTTTCATTATTCATGTTTATACATGAAGGCCAAGATAGTTCAGCCCTCATAGTTATTGCAGGGGCTACATAGCCCTACCTTTCACTTGTCAGGCTTGTCTCCCCCCACCCCACAGCTTTTTTTTTTTTTTTAAATCCAGCAAATAAGTGAAGGTATATGACCAGAGCTGATCTCAGAGTTTTATTCTGGGAGTTGGGGCATTTGCCTAGAATACTCAAGACTCTGGGATCCCATCCCTAGAACTGTAATGGATTAAATAAAATGCTGCAGATCCCCAAGTGGCTGCAGCTACAGAAACGCTGCAGGTCCCCAAGCGTCCCAGGCAGGGACGGCGCAGTTCCTCAAGTGGCTGCAGTGGGCCATGAGGGGCAGCAAGTTGAGTACCACGAGGAGAGACAGATGGATGGACACACCATGAGACCTGCAGATGTATCTCATTGTCATGAAAAGTCCTAAGTTCTTAAACATTTCAAATGCCGTGTTCTGTAGTATTTGAAAGGTTTGAAAAATGCCTGTCCATCTGAAATACATCTCTATACATCTAGAAAATCTAACATGACTACAAGCTTGACTATTATGGATAATTATCTATTAACCTATATTTCTTAATTATACATAACATTTTTAAATGAGTTGGGCAAACACAATACCTTAATCAAGATCAGAAATACATATACACAGTATAACAAAATTGACTTTAAATTTGCATCAATAAACCAAGATCCATACCAATGCAAATCTCTATAGCATAACCCCCTTTAAATGTTAACAAACATTTATAAAAAATATTTGGGAATTTGGACGTAGTTCTTTCCAAACTGCTTTCTGCTTTTTGTTGGGCGAAGTATTTTTGGGGGGTTTTCATGGAGACCTTTCATGTGGTCTTGGTCCATCAAACCACATTAGTCTGGAAGAAATCCACAGGTTCTCATCCTCTGTGGAAACAAAAGCAGAACCTCTTTTCCAAAGCAACATAATCCTTAGACTCAAATTTTGAAGTCAAGATACCTATATGTTGGCTTAAGTTAGCAGTCCATAGAATGAAGTGTCTCTCTGTACTTAGTTCCTTCACGGTCAAAAAACTCAAAGAAAACAGAATAATATACATAATCCAGATTCACTGTGTATATTCCATCTTTATGTGGCTTATTTTTCTTACTTTATTACTTTTTCTACAAGTTTAATATTTATTTTATTATCTTTACTCCTTTAATCTGTGACTGTCTGTACTCTTATATTACATTTACTGTCTCTTTACACTTTTTCCTCTCTCTCCCAAACCTGCTAGCATTTATCCAACACTGTGACCCATTTAGAGGTCTTTTCCATCTGGATTTTTCTTTATTGCATATCTGTAATCCTTTGCTGACCAGAACCACTTTTTTTTTAATGCTACGTGGGTGTGGCTAGGAACAATGTGGCCCTGCCTGCTTGCTCTGCCTAATCCAGCATGCCTGAGGCATGTTTGCTACCTCTGAGAGCCAAGCACATTGCCCCATTTTTAGGACACAGTGAGTCTATGTCTCCATTAAGCAAGTTGTAGAACTCTGCTCACAGACCCCATTTAAATTCTCAGCCTCCTGAAAGAGCCAGAGTTTGTGCTGGCAGCATGGCCCAGAAAGCTGCCATTTCAAAACTTTTTTCTCTGCTACCACTGAATCAGGAAAACCTCTCTTAAAGGAGCCATGATGTTAAGCCATACTTAACTCTGGTTTGTTTGTTTGTTTTTCCTAGAATTCCTTCCCAAACTCAGGTTTTAAGTAGATTTTAGTCGACCATGTTTGCATGCCAATTTGTAGTAGGAGGGCTGCTTGTTTGTTCCTGGCTGCCCAGCCCCGAAATAATCATACAGAAAGCATATTACTTGCAATACTGTTTGGCTAAGAGCTTAAGCATATTTCTGGCTAACTCATATATTAACCCATCTCCATTAATCTGTGTATCACCACAAGGCTGTGGCTTACCAAGTAAAGTTCTGGCATCTCTCTGGTGGGGCTAAATGGCTTCTCCCAACTCTGCCTTCTTTTTCCCAGCATTCAGTTTAGTTTTCCCTGCCTAGCTCTGCTCTACCTTATCACAGGCCCCAAACAGCTTTTTTATTAACCAATAGTATTCACAGCATACAGAGGGGAATCCCATACTAGGTCTGGGTTACCTTATCCAAGATTTTTTTTTCTGGTTCTGTCCCTTTGCCTGCAAATTTAAAGATGTCATTGTTTTATTTATTTTTTTTGCCAATGAGTAGTTATCCATTGTGTAAATGTACCACATTTTCTTCATCCATTCTTTGGTTGAGGGCTATCTAGGTTGTTTCCAGGTTCAGGCTATTATGAATAATGCTGCTATGAACGTAGTTGAACAAATGTCCTTGTGGTATGAGTCTGCCACCTTTGGGTATATGCCTAAAAGTGGTATTGCTGAGTCTTGAGGTAGACTGAGTTCTAATTTTCTGAGAAACCACCACACTGATTTCAAAGTGGCTGTACAAGTTTGCACTCCCACCATCAATGGAGGACTGTCCCCTTACTGCACATCCTCTCCAGCATAAGCTGTCATCAGTGGTTTTTGATCTTAGGCATTCTGATCAGTGTCAGATGGGTATTCAGAGTTGTTTTGATCTCAGAGTTGTTTTGATATGCATTTCCCTGATGACCAAGGTTGTTGAGCATTTTCTTAAGTGTCTTTCAGCCATTTGAGATTCTTCTGTTGAGAATTCTCTACTTAGATCTGTACCTCATTTTTTAACTGGATTACTTGATAATTTGATGGCTAATTTCTTGCATTCTTTTATACCTTGGAGATAAGCCCTTTGTCAGATATGGGGTTGGTGAAGATCTCTTCCCATTCTGTAGGCTGTGGTTTTGTCTTGCTGACCATGTCTTTTGCTTTACAGAAGTTTCTCAGTTTCAGGAGGTCTCATTTATTAATTGCTTCTCTCAGTGTCTGTGCTACTGGTGTTGTATTTAAGAAGTGTCTCCTGTGCCAATGCATTTAAGGGTACTTCCCACTTTCTCTTCTATGAGATTCAGTGTGCCTGGATTTATGCTGAGGACTTTAATCCATCTGGACTTGTGTTTTGTGCATGGGGATATATATGGATCTGTTTGCATTTTCTACATGTCAACATCCAGGTATACCAGCACCATGTGTTGAAAATGCTTTCTTTTTTCCATTTTATAATTTTAGCTTCTCTGTTAAAAATCAGCTATTCACAGGTGTGTAGGCTACTATCAGGGTCTTTGATTCGGTTCCATTAGTTCACCTGTCTGTTTTTATGCCAATACAACGCTATTTTCATTACTATAGCTCTATAATAGAGCTTGAAGTTGGGCATGGCAATGCCTCCAGATGGTCCTTTATTGTAAAGGGTTGTTTTGGCTATCCTGTTTTTGTTTGTTTCTCTATATGAAATTTAGTATTGTTCTTGAGTTCTATGAAGAATTGTGCTGGTATTTTGATGGGTATTTCATTGAATCTGTAGATTGCTTTTGGTAAGATTTTACTATGTTAATTTTTACTATGTTAATCCTACCTATTCATGAATATGGGAGATTTTTCCATTTTCTGATATCCTCTTCAATTCATTCTTCAAAGACTTAAAGTTCTTGTCATACAGGGCATTCACTTGTTTGGTTAGTTACCCCAAGATATTTTATGTTGTCTGTGGGTATTATGAAGGGTCGTGTTTCTCTGATTTCTTTCTCAAGTCTGTTTATCATCTGTATATAGGAGGGCTACTGATTTTTTTGAGCTCCTCTTGTATTCTGCCACATTACTGAAGGAGTTTATCAGCTGTAGGAGTTCCCTGGTAGAACTTTTTGGGCCACTCATGTATTATATCATATCAACAAATATTTAAGGGAATTTTTCATTTCCTCTTAAAGGGTCTAAATCATCTTCATAAAGCCATTTTAAGGTCATTTCCTTCTGCTTTATCTACATTGGGATACTCAGGTCTTGCTGTTGTAGAACCACTAGTTTCTGGTGGTGCCACATTCCTCTTTATGCTTTTGAGTGTATTTTTGCCCTCTTGTCTACCTATCTCTTCCTCTAATTGTTACAGGTGGAGTCTGTGCTTCAGAGGGTTCCTCTTCCTCCAATTGGTGTAGTTGCGGGCTTTGGCTCCATTGAACACTCCTTCAGGTACAGTCAGAGCAGAGTCACTGGTGATTGCTCCTCCAGGTGCAAGCAGACCCAAGGCTCAGGTGGTCCTTCTTCGAGGTGCAGATGGGGCCACTGGTCTGGTGGTCACCCCTCCAGGTGGATGTGGTGCCACTGGTGTGGATCAATGGTCTATATTCTGTCCATTATCTTTTAAATAAACTCTGATTGGCCAGTAGCCAGGCAGGAAGTATAGGCAGGACAACCAGACAGGAAGTAGAGGCGGGTCATCTGGGAAGAAGGAAGTCCTAGTCTGCAGTCCTGACCCAGCCACAGAAGAAGCAAGATGTGACTGCCTCGCCAAATAAGGTACCAAGTCACGTGGCTAACATAGATAAGAATAATGGGCTAATATAAGAGTTAATAAGAAGCCTGAGCTAATGAGCCAATCAGTTTATAACTAATGTAGAACTCTGTGTGATTTCTTTGGGACTTAACAACTGCAGGAACTGGGCAGGACAGAAACCCCGACAACAGTGCCACGGTTCAGTAATTTCTTCTTTAGGTATAGGGTGGGATGAGGTTCTTGTGGTTGCTGCTGCAGCGGGGTATCTCATATTGAGAATGGCAGTGGATACTGGCTGGGGAACAGGTGCTCTTTCCCAGAGGAAGTACTTATGATAGCTTCTGGAAGCCACTGCTGTTGTCTCCTGGTAGTCGCTTGCTGCTCCTGATGGTCACTTGGGGCTCTGATGCTCTCCTGGGCAGGTTGCTTGGGTCCCTGACACTCTGCTGGGCAGGTCACTTGGGCCTCTGACACTCTCCTGGGCAGGTCACTTGGGTCTCTGACACTCTGCTGGGCAGGTTGCTTGGGTCTCTGATGCTCTCGCAGGTGGGTCGCTTGGGTCTCTGATGCTCTCCTATGTGGGTTGCTTGGGTCTCTTTGTTTTTAAAACCAGTATACAAAGTAATGGTTTCATTGTGGCATTTCCATGCATACTTTGTCTTTTTGGTCTTCCTCTCCCACTTCCCAGCCTCCTTCATTGATGTGAGCACACGAGTATTATACAGTAAACATACTGTAGTCAGTATCTGACCTATAGTCAGATCCATGGGAGTGTACACTCTATATGGAGAACCCAATTTGCAGAGCTTCAGGAACATTTGTCTTTTAGATGGTCACTTTCAATTCTGTAGAAATCTTGTGAAATCATGACATTTCCCCCTTCTATAATATCCCAGCAGTGTATAAATCATTCTTTAAATCTGACTTTTTCTGTACTGGCAAATGGATGACTTCTCCCACACCACAGGGCTGTCTCTGGTGTGAAAGTATTCAGTCTGCCAAACCTTTGTTCTCATAGTCAAATCTACATAAAGCCAGTCCCTCACAAATATCTTACTGACAGGGCTGATTGACAAGGAAGGAGCCCTAAGCAGGAGACACTGAGCTGAGTGACAGTAAAAGGTCTGGGTGACCCTGAATTCTCTAGCAGAAGATTCAGGAAGGTGTAATTTACTGGCCTTTTGCTCTATCCTAACATTAATATTTTTGATTTACCATTTACCTTGGTTTCAATTAACATAAGATCATAGCCCAGGAAATTAACTGTTTTTTTTCTTCCCCTGGATACAGAAAAAATGCTCAAGTCACTAAAACAGCCCCAGAAGAAGAAATTCCTTCTTACCTGGGTGCTGGCAGGTACCCCACTAGAGCTGGAAACAAAGTCTCTCATCAGCTAGCTAGATGCTCATGCAAATCAAGTACCTTTGCCTTCCTCCCAGCCACCAGAAAGTCTAACAGTACTGTTGCATTTTCTACAATTATTAACCACAAACTTCTAGCTTAACTAGTTACACTTAAGAAATGTAGTTAGTGCAAGAAAAATTCTTAGAGTTTTATATTGATTCTTAATTAACCCTCCTGGTATCTGGCAGGGAACTTCACAGTCACATCGCCTCTGAGATGCAAGGCGCTTCCTTGCCAGATTCAGCAGGTTTTTGTGATTCTGTAAAATGCAAGCTTGTTAACTTTGTGGGTGTATAAACTAGAAACCATGTGGGATGGAGAAGAACATTGAAAGAACAGTGAACAGCAAGGAAGAACATCAAAGGGGAAACATCCAGAGAGCATTGGAGAGAGCATAGAAAGAAGAAATGAGACATGATAAAAGAATTATGTGAGCTAATTTATTTTATTTACCTTCAGATATCTGTAGCCAGTTTTCACCTGCTATAGTGATCCTTATGAATCTTGAGAGGTTTAACAGGCTTAACCCCAATACCTTGATACTTCTTCTTCGAGCCCCTTTTGCTTCTTGTCATATATTCAATTACCCTTTCCCCTTCTCCTCAACCCTTCTTTAAGACTTCTTCCTCTTCCCCTTAGTTCCTTCCTAGTTTAATGGTCTATACACACAAGCACACACACATAAAAATTAAAATTGAGGATTCATCTGTGTTGTGGTTTAAATGTAAAAGTTTCCCTACAAATTTGCCTGTTTGAATACTTGGTTCCCTTTTGCTATTGCTATTTTAGAAGGTTCTGGAACCTTTAGGAGGTGGAGCCTCACTGGAGGATGTAAGCAACTGGGCTGGACTCTGAGTACTTTGTAGGTACATTGGGACCAACTGCCTCACATTCCTGATGTTGTCTCTCTCAATTGCTTGTCTAGCATTCCACAACAGCAACAAAAACAGTAACTAACGCAGCATGTGAAAGTAAAGATGTGCCATTTCTGACTCTGGGCTACTTTGCTTAACATAACAATTTTTCCATTTTCCTGCAAATGTCTTATTTAAGGCTGTGCTTATATTTTTCTTAGCCATTTATCAGTTGAAGGTTATCTAGGATGTGTCTTTGCTTTTTTTATTCTGAATAGAGTAGCATTAAACATGGTTGTATAAGTATTTCTGTGGCAGGTTTTGGGGTCCTTTAGGTATTTACCCAGGAGTGGTACAGTTGGTCACTGACTTCCATAGTGACTGGACCTTATCCTCATCCTCACCAACATTTTCTGTCATCTGTTTCCTTGATGTTGGCCAATCAGCTTGGGGTGGAATCTCAGTGATTTTGATTTTTTTTTTTTTTTTTGTTTTTCAAGACAGGACTTCTCGGTAGCTTTGGGGCCTGTCCTGGAACTAGCTCTTGTAGACCAGATCCGCCTGCCTCTGCCTCCCAAGTGCTGGGATTAAAGGCGTGATCCACCACCGCCTGGCTCTTGATTTTCATTCCAATGATGACTAAGGATGTTGAACACTTTTAAAACTGTTCACTGGCCATTTGTGCTTCTTCTTTTGAGAGCTGTCTGTTCAGTTCATCAGCCCATTTACTGATGAAAAGATTTGACGTTATTTGTTTTGAATTTACCTTTTGCAGTTTGTTTTGTACTTACCTTTGGCAGGTTTTCTTTTTAAAAGATATCCTAGATTTCAGGCCTGTCTGAAACGTGGCTGGAGAAGATTTTCCTTCACTCTGCAGTCTGTCTCTTCAATCTGCTGACTGTTTTCTCCAGCCTACTTTTTTATTTCATTTATTCTTATGGGTCAATGTCTGTGGTTGTAACAGCATTACTATTTATTATGCAATTCAGAGTCATGAGTGATAGACACTAACAGGGCTTTCTCAATGATGTGATGGCATTTGATCTTTATTCCAAGTCTTTTCCTTGCAGTGCTGGGGATGAAGTGAGTCTTGTGTAGGCTATCTGCCATTGAGCTACACCCCAGCCCAAGCAGCAAACCTTAATTAATACTTGAAAAACAGGACGTGTATAGAATTTAGTCTGTAAATATTCCTAAATGCGAAGACTGCTTGGAGTCCAGTGCCTGTCTTCCATCTCAGACCTCAGCAATTTAAGTGCAGATAACAGTGGGGCCTAGTAGCTTGTCTAACCCACACAGAGTATAGTGAGGATGTTTTCCCCGGCCATGAAAACAACATGATCTCAGGCATGCAACATTAGTTCATGGGGATATATGTGTGAAATTACACTCTATGTATGTTCTACCCTTTTACCTGGGTTTGGTAGGAATACCACCCAGAAAGACCTTCGGGAGGTGAGAATAATAGTAGTGGATAGAATTTCAGTTCCTCACTTGAACACTTCCACAATGAACTCTCGAGTGGCAAGATAAGGAGTGCAGGGTAGTTTTAGGCTCACAGGGGAAGTCTCTGCCAGGTCAACAAATGGCCAGAAGTTTATTTTTGCATTTCATTCAGCATATGTATTAGTTACGTTTTTGGAACCAAACTTAGGAAAAATAGACTTTGAAAGTGGCATAGAGTGGGTTTCTATTTTGCATCTCTTGCTGCCTTTGACTGAGGTGGCGCCTTAACCTCATGTCTGCTCTGGTATGGATCTGGCAGAGCCTGTTCACACATCAGCCAAAAACCAGTGCCTTCCATACGTCCAGATTCAGGTGCTCTGTTCTTCCTGACAGATATTTTTCCATCACCCCTGCTCCACAAAAACAGAACAAAAGCACATCCCGAGTCCACACTTTATATTATGTCACAGGCAGTGGCTGGTGGAGGGCTCATAGCATCAAGATGTTCTCAGGCTTGAATTCCAGTACCAAAAATGTGCAAGGGTATTTCTAGATGCTTCATGCGATTCACTGTTCTGAAGAAATAACACACACGCACACGTGGGCACATGCACACACACACATACACATGCACATATAGCTGGACAGATGAAATATGAAGAGAAACTCCATGAGATTTTATTAGTACCATTATTGTATTCTTTGGCTTTATGTATTATATAGGTAAAATTAAAAAAGGAAAATGATGTAAAAGGGAAATATTTTGTACAAAAATACATTTTAAAAGCTCTTTAAGTATATTTCATATCATTACTAAAAGGTGGGCTATATATCTGTACGTCAGCATATTCTTCCTACTTTTGGGATTTCAGAAATGCACTGTTTACACAGAGCCTGTAACTCAACAACCAATGATAGTCTTTTTCTGATTGGAGCATTCCACATTCAGGAATATATAATTTTCATAAAATGTATTGTTAATGGCTGAGAAAAATCTATGTGATTCGATCCATTTGCACACTGGAAATCAATGTATCAAGTTGGGGGAGCATTTTAGCTCCCTAGTCCTTGGGTGCAGTAGTGTGTCCATTTGTTTTCCATAACTGGTTTCAGTGTTTTCCCCGTCCAATCTGGTGAGAAAGTGATGGAATTAGAAAGGCGTCTCCTTCACCTTTTGGAGGCTTCTGCAAACATGTTCCTGCTGTTACATCACACTGTGTTATAATGTGGATGATGGTACTATAAGAGAAAAATAATGATGGGTGTTAATTTTGTTTGAGGAATACATTTTTTTATAACTTAAAACAGGAGGAGTCTTTAGGAAAGACATCATTCAAAGAAACATATTGGGAAGTTTTTCTTCAGATTAAGTAAAAGTTACACTTCATTTGAAGGGCCAATTCTAGGGAGTACTGTTCCCTATTCGACTCCCTCATGAACAAACAAGACAAACATACAGTGCCTGTTGTTATCATCAACTGTGATCCCATGTTTAGCGATCAATGCTTCTGCCCTCAGCTAACCAGACTGTGTGTTCCTTATTTGATCGATATCCCTAGCACTCACACTATTATTTAACACGTCAAAAGTACTCAGTACCTATCTTGAATGTGTATGTGAGTAATTTGAGTCCCAGTACTTCCAGAAATAATGTGAACAAAGTCTAATTAGGTTTCTCTTTACCACTAATTAACAAAATTAGCTTTATTGAATCCTAATGCACAAATTTATGAAGATTACTGATGAAAGTAAACTTCAGTTGACCTTACTATATTTCTTTCTTTTTAATTTTTATTTTTGTTATTGAATATGAGTGTTTTGCCAGCTTATATGTCTTTGCACCACAGGCCTTGGTGCCTGCCAAAGCCAGAAGGGGGCATCAGATCCACTGGAACTGGAGTTACAGATGGCTATGAGCCACCATGTGGGTGTGGGAATCAAACCAGGGTTCTGTGCATGAGCAAGTGCTCTTAACTGCTGAGCCATCCCCATAGTCCCCTTAGTATATTTTCAAAGTTGTGTCATAAGGTCCAAAAATTGCTACCCACACTCTTAGCATTCCTTCCCTGTGTCTTTCATCTGTCACCCTGCTCTAAAGAGGGTCATGCAGTAAATGACGCTTTAGATAGCGTCTTATGAAGCCAAGAAGAATCTCCACAGAATTCTTTGTCATAAGCATGTTGAAGATATGCAGACCATAGCCTTCCACTATACTAGCACAAAGCATGGCCTATACTAAATGTTCAGTTAAGTACTGTGGGTTAACTGGTTGAATTGGCAGGATGTGGATGTCTACATTCACCAAAAACATCACATTGGAGCCAAAAGAATAATTAATTAATAATTAATTGGCAATATTATAAGCTGATGAGTCACTGTTTCTCCATGGAGATTGATAACTCTGCTGCTAAGCGGCAGAAATAGGTTGGAAACTCAGACCCGAGAGCATGTGTTTAGAGACTTTCTTGCTACCTCTCCCCTTTTACAAGACCAGAGCCCTTTAGCTCCATTGTAAGCCATGAGGCTGCTTACCTGCCTCCCTTTCTTTCTCACAAATGAAGTTATTGACTTCATCACACTGGAAGTCATTCCACTGCCCAGCGTAAATCAGCCCAGCACAGTCTTCTCCTGGCCCGTGCCCATTGCCCCAGTTGTCTGGCTGTCCAGCTCTCCAGTTTCTTTTAACAAAACAGAAAAGGGTGTTATCGACACAGTATGCAGAGGTTTTCTTTGCTCAAGAATACCAGAGGATTGCAAAAACATAAACCCGAAGCATACCATTTGTTGCGGAATGAACAGGCATCATTTAGAAAGCAGTGCACACTTTCATTTAGCTGTTTGTAGAGTAATGTGAAGTGCAGCCTGGCCTTGCAGGCTCATTATCTCTGCTGTAAAGACATCAACCCAGTGAGCCTCATATTACTGCAGAGGGGATGAGTCCTTTGACATAGTGGGGTGAATGGCTTTTAGCTTTGTCCAACAAAGTGGATTTCTGGGCATGTATCTATAGCTGAGCAGGGATAATATGCACTCTTGGGATATCTCACACAAATGTATATGCACATAGCTCTTGCGAGACTACATAGGGATCTGTGGATGTTGGTGTGTCTTGTCTCTAACCTGTCTAAGGGTCGGGAAGTGAAAGTGAGAGCACATTTACAGAAACCCACAACCACAAGCAATTGGCTGTGGCTCTGGCTCAGCTGGACTTAGCTGACAGCTTTAGAAAACAGTAATTTAATATTACTGAAAATTACTCAAGCATTTCTCTACTTCTTTTGGGAGAGAACTTCTATTTTCATTTATTACACACACACACACACACACACACACACACACAGAGGAAAAGAGACTGAGTGAGTATACACTAGAGAGCATACACATGTGCTATAGTGTATGTGAAACTGAGAGAGGACATCTTGAGATAATCAGTTCTCTCCTTCCACCATGTGGGTCCCAGAAACAAATTCAGGTCATCAGGATTGGTGGCTGATGCTTTTACTCACTGAGTCATCTCTCTAGCCCAGGAAAAAGTATTTTTATTTATATCTATTTATTTTGAGAGAGTTATTAGCCCTGGCTGACCTCAACTCACAGAGATCTGTCTGCCTCTCCTCCTAAATGCTGAGATTAAAGGTGTGCACTACCATGCATACACTAGAAGAGGATACTTATTTATTAATTTATTTACTTATTTTATATTTACTTATTTTTTAAAGACAGGGCTTCTTGATATAGTCGTGGCTGTCTTAGAGCTTACTATGTAGACCACGCTGCCCTCAAACTCACAGAGATCCGTCCATCTCTGCCTCTTAAAAGTGTCACCATGCCCAGCAGGAAAGAGGATTCTTTTTTTTTTTTGAGACAGGGTTTCTCTGTAGCTTTGGGGCCTGTCCTGGAACTCACTCTGCAGAGCCTCTAGCTCATAGAGATTTGCCTGCTTCTGCCTCCCCAGTGCTGGGATTAAAGGCATGTACCACCACCACCTGGCAAGGAAAGAGAATTCTTAAAAACAAGTTTTGTGAGGTTTTTTTTTCAGGGTGTGTGTGGAGGGGCTAGGCAGGCCTGAGAATTGAACTAAAACATTTCAGCATGCTAGGCGAGTGTTCCACCACCACCTATGTCTATGCCAAACCCTCTTTTTATTTTGAGACAAGGTCTCACTAAATTGCCCAAGCTGGCCTTGAATTCATTCTGTAGCCCATGCTAGTCTTTAACTTGTGATCCTCTGTAGGCAGAGGCTGCTCGTTCATTTCCCGGCTGCTCAGACCCGAAATAATCACACAAACTGTATTATTACAACACTGCTATTAGCTCACACTTCTTATTAGCTAGCTCTTATATCTTAAATTAACCCATTCCTATTATTTTATAGGCTTGTGGTTTACCAGAAAGTTTCCAGCATGTCTGTCTCCTGTGGTGGCTATATGGCTTCTCTCTGACTCTGCTTACTCTCTCCTTCTCTATTTGCTTGGAATACCTGCCTTGACCTATTCCGTACTGCAATAGGACCAAAGCTGCTTCTTTATTAACTGATGGTATTCATGACATACAGAGGGGAATCCCACATCACCTCCCCTTTTTTGTCTAAATAAAAAGGAAGGTTTTAACTTTAACATAGCAAGATTATATATAATTTACCAAGCAAGAATTATAGTTACAATATTTATATCCACTTTATCTTTTATCATATCTAAGGAAAACTATAATAATAGCTATCTACAACTCCATCAAAGACCTCAGACGGATACAATATTACCTAAGTTAACAGCAACTTCGAAAACTCTAAAATTGACAGAGACATCTAGCTACCTGGACAGTCACCCAAACATCTTCTGTAACATTGGGGCATCCATCTTCAGCCTACAGACCCATAGCATCCGGCAGACTTTTCCATGAAGCAGGAAATTTCAAAGACAGTTCCACCTATATTGGCAGTTTGTCAGTCACTTCTTCTGTGTCCTGCAGAATGTCTGGCAGACTCTTTCATGAAGCAGGAACCCTGAAGGACTGAACTTTAGGCAAGTTCAGCAGTCATTTTTCTGTGGGGTCTGCATATCCAGTTCATAGAGCATACTATCAAGAAGTCCAGGCAAGAGCAGTTTCTTACCAAAATGGCTAGCATAGTTTCATAAGGAACCTCTTCAATGTTCATCTTCTTCTTGAAGTAGACTGGTACTGCCAGGAGCAGATGTGTCTCATTGTTGAGAAATGTCCTAAGTTCTTAAAACATTTTAAATGCCTTATTCTGTTAGTCTTTGAAATTTCTGAAGAATACCTAGCCATCTGAAATATATCTCTGTATATCTAGAAAGCCTAACTAATTAACCTAACATGACTACAGTTTAATTATTATAGATGACTATCTCTTAACCTATATTTCTTAATTGTATATTGCATTTTTAAATGAGTTGCACAAACACAATACCTTAATCAAGAGCAGAAATATACATATGACAAAATTGACCTTAAATTTATTTATATCAATAGACCAAGATCCATAACAATGCAAAGTATTCATCTCTATAGCATATCCGCCTTTAAATGTAAACAAACAATAAACAATATTTGGGAATTTGGGCATAGCTCTTTCCAAACTGCTTCCTGCTTTTTGTTGGGCAGAGTATTTTTGGGTGTTCATGGTGACCTTTTGGGGGTTCTTAGTCTATGAAACCTTATCTTAGTGGGGAAGGAATCCACAGGTTCTCATCTGTAACATGAGGGTCTGCTTGTTGGAGTTTCTGTCCTGCCCAGTTCCCACAGTCGGCAAGCCCCAAAGAAAATCACACAGAGGTCTCCATAAGTTATAAACTGATTGGCCCATTAGCTCAGGCTCCTTGTTAACTTTTATAACTTATGTTAACTCATTATTCTTATCTAATGTTAGCCACATGGCTCAGTACCTTTTTCAGCAGAGCAGGTCACATCCTGCTTCTTCAGTGTCTGGACAGAACTGTGGAGGAATGGACTTCCTCCTTCCCAGAATTCTCCTGTTCTCCTTGCCCCACCTCTACTTCCTGTCTGGTTGTCCCACCTATACTTCCTGCCTGGCTACTGGCCAATCAGCGTTTATTTAAAACATAATTGACAAAATACAAAATTGTTCTGCACCACTCATCCTCTGTGGAAACAAAGCAGAACCTCTTTTCCAAAACAACATATCCTTAAACCCAAATTTTGAAGTCAGGATACCTTTAAAATATATGTTGGTTTAGCTTAGCAGCCTGTGCAATGAAATGTCTGTCTGTATTTACCTCATTCACAGTCAAAAATTCAAAGAAAACACAGTAATATACATAATCCAGACTTTCTGTGTATATTTCATCTTTACATGGCTTATTTTTCTTTACACCTTTAATCTATCACTGTCTGTACTCTGTCTACTTAAAGACTTTGTTTTATTTTTTTCAAAACCATTTACTTTTTAAAAATAACTGTCTATATTCTTTTTGTCTCTCTCCCAAGCCTGTGTACATTTTTAAACACACTGTATCTTGCTTAGAGGTCTTTTATGTCTGAATCTGTCCTACTGTGTATCTGTAATTCTTTTCTGTCCAGGAGCACTTCTTAAAATGCTAAGGACTAAGGCTAGGACTAAGGCTGCTTTGCCTTTTGGCTCTGCCCAGTTCAACATGGTGGAGGTCTGTTCAGCTACAGCTCTGTGAACCATGCTCACAACCCCATCTTCAGGCACAAAGTGGGTCCATGTTGCCAGTAAGCATGTTGTAGCACTCTGCTCTGAAATCCTATTTAAATGCTTTGTAGCCAGACCTCCTGAAAGAGTCAGAGCTGTTCATGCTGGCAAACCAGGAAGCCACCATTTTTAAAGAAGCCGCAAAGTTTTTACTGCACCCCTCTTAAAGGAGATGCAGTGCCTTGAGCCCATCCAGAAAAAAAATTGTGGTTACCAAGAAACTGTGCTAAACTTTGTTTATTTTGTGTCTAGAATTCCTTCCCAAACTCTCTCAGGTTTTATGTGGATGTAGTTTCCTTACGTTGCTGCATCATTCTGTAGTAGTGGCCATTCATTCATTTCCTGGCTGCCCAGACCCGAAATAATCACAGAGAAACTGTATTATTACAACACTGTATTATTACAACAGCCTATTAGCTCTTGCTTCTTATTGGCTAGCTCTTATATCTTAAATTAATCAATTCCTATTATTTTATTTTTTACCACAAGTCTCATCTGTCTCCTGAAGGAGTTACATGGCTTCTCTCTGACTCTGCTTACTATCTTCTCCTCTTTCTGCTTGGAATTCCTGCCTTGCCCTATTCTGTGCTATAAGAGGCCCAAAGCAGATTCTTTATTAACGAATGGTATTCACAACATACAGAGGGGAATCACACATCAATCCTCCTGCCTCAGCCTCCTGAGAAGCTGGGATTCTAAGACTGAGAAAGTTTTCTTTAAGATGCATTTACTTGAGGCCCCCTAACTTGGATGCTGCTGCTCATTTCCATGCAGTGAATTGGGTATGACCCCAGACTATTCTGGAAAGTCCTTTTTAAGAGGCAAATTCATGCACAGATGCTTGTGGTTTTTGCTTGAGACAAACTGACTTCTTAGAAAGGGTCCCCTGAAACATCTGTAACAATGGTACTTCCAACAACGCCTCATTACCTCACTAGCCACATAGTAGCTGAGGGCCACCAGAGTTGAGAGCTCATATTGCCTTCCATCTTTTGACAACAAGATCACCAAAGTCAGAAAGCAATGAGAAAAAAGAGACAAGCATAGACAAACACTGGGACAGCAAGACAGGGTAATGCTCAACTAATCCCAAATGTGGATTTGGGATTTGAAAAAAATAGTGACCCCAGTTAAATCTAATGATGCAAAGATAACTTAGAAGGAGCTATCCGCCCATGAGAGGAAACTACAAGTAAGAATCAGGAAACATTCACTCACTTCACTGATACTCATAGAGAATGTACTATGAACTAACTGGGTATAATTTAAGCCTTAGTAACAGAAAAGCACAGAACAAAGTTCCAACTCTCATGGAACTTACATAACAGACTTAAGGATGAATTGAGACTTTCACTCTGTCAGTGGTGCCTAGAAGAATGGACTGGGAAGAAAAGGAGCTCCCTTTCACAAATGCTTTCTTGTGTGTTCCTGTCCACCTTCCAAGGCCACCTCTGTAAAGGTCAGTGGTGCCCAAGTAGCTTGTTCTCTTTAATATATTTTGTTCAAGTCTACCATTAATGATGAAAGGGAAGAATTCTGGTTTTATTTATATGATTTGATATTTCTGATTCCCAATTATATAATGATATATTTGATATTCTTGATTTTTCAGTTAATTGTAAAAACTGTATGTATACACACACATACATGCATCTACACACAAATAAATCCATGTGTATGGTTTATTTGGACTAGAGGACCTGCTTAATTCAATTCTCTTGCATTTTCTTTTACACCATTTAAAGTCATATAGGTAAGAAGGACTGAGGACTTACTAATTAAATAGAAAGGGAGCCTTTCTCATCTGGGTTCCTCAGATCACCAGAATTCTTTATATAGAGTTCTCAAGGATTTCCTTATGACGAAAGGCAGCACAAACTCTGAGATAGCTGGAATAAGTGGGAGACAGTCCTATAGAATGAGCAGCTGGGGTTCCAGAGCATCTCTGGAAAAGCTAAAATCCCACAGAATAAGCTATGGCAAAACATTCAGTCTATATGCTTGTAACAGAGAACAGAGCATGCCAGATAATCAGAATGTATCTGTAATATTCTGGAATGCTAGTTTAAACAATGCCTTGATTGTATTCACACGTAGACTCTAAAGGAATAACTTGAGCTTGGCCATATTATAACACATATGTCACATTAACACAAATGCTTCTAAGCCCCTTGGGGATCTTGGGAGCACTTGCACAGACAGCTGTAGTGATTTGCAAACACAAATGAGCTATGGCGAGTAGAACATCCCAGGATTTGGGGCCTGACCCGATGGTAGCAGAGCCCACACTCTCTTTCTTGGGACTAGTTTCTTCCAAGATTACCCAATACTGCAGCCAAGAAGTGTCTGTTGGTGAGGGCTTGGTTTCTAGACAGGAAAGTGTTATGGTAAGAAATGTTTCCTGTAGCAAGATGTTCTCCTACTACAAGGTCCCTGTTGTGGAAGATTCCTCTCTGGTGGTCTGGACCAGTACCACCATGGCAGGAACATGAAGTGTTGATTAGCATGGGCTGTTGCTGAAGTAGTAGAGACTGAAGGGTCCCTTCTGGCCACCACTGCTCTGTGGCCTACTACTATAAAACTACAATATGGAGCTATGTAACTGGACAGGACAGCAGCCCGTTTTAATCTTTGTAACAAAAAATTAAAAGCAGTTACTTGAAAATGTTATCACGTTTCCACCAAACGGTATCTGATGGAGAGGAGAGGGGGGAAAAGGAAAGACATAGAGGTTTTGAGCACTCAGGAGGCAACTGCAAGCAGAGTGGGCATGACAGCTTAGTGTTCTAAGGTGGGCAAAGCCTTGGCTTCTTTACAGTGTGAACTGGCCAAGTGGCGTGTCTGCAGTCATTCCACTAAGAATTAAAGCCCTGGTTTCTCCAATCATTTCTGTTGATTTCTATGTTCCTGCTTTTCTATTTTTCCCATTCCTTTGCTTCAGCTTGATCATTGGTGGAGCTGGGGCTCCCATCCAGGGTTCGCACACATCCCACTACTTATTCTGAGATTCATTTCTTCTTTTCTACCCCCTATAAAGTAGAGGCCCAGGTCACTGCTTTCCAACCCTTAAGGAAATACAGGGTCAAACATGGTGACACCTTTAATTCCAGGACTTAGGAGGCAGAGGCAAGTAGATCTCTGTGAGCTTGTGTCCAGCATGGCCTAAATATCAAGTTCTGGGACAGCCAGAACTATATTGAGACACTGTCTCAAAACAAAACAACAAAAGCAAATGTTTTAGGGCTGTAATGTCCCCAAATGCTATTTCAGTTGTAGCTCATAAATTTTGATATGTTTGTACTGTTTGAAAACCTTTTTAGATTTTCTTTGTAATTTTCTCTTTGGTCTATGGACAGGATCAGGCATGATCAGGGTGGTATGGTGATGGTCTCTTCATTGGTCTATGTCTTTAATTTCCAAATACTTTATGGACCTTTTGTTACCTACTTGTTTGGGGCTACAAAACATAGTCTCTACAATTCCAATTCTCTTGAATTTACTGAGATTGTTCTGTGGCTCCCTGTGAAGTTTATCTCTGTTCACACAAGGACAATACCTCTCATTCACACTCCATGCTCCAGCTGCCACTTCCCTGTAGACACCTTAGGATAATGGAGTGATTGTTACCATATAAAACCTCAGCAGCCTATGCTGTCCTCCAATATTTGTGTTGAAATCACATTGGTGTCTAGACTTATGGAACATGAGGACCGGGCCATTGACCCACCCTGGGACATTTTACGTTCCCTGTCCTCTAACTGGTCCTGACCACCTTCAGTACAGGAACCATGAATGGCTCCGAGGATAATGAACCTGAGTTCAGGTCTGAATGGCCTCAGCCCCTGGCATCTCTTCTTTGTCACTGCTGCTTTTCATCCATGTGTTCCAGCCCCACCTCCCTGAACAGAGTGAAACAGAGAGGTGAGGCGAGTTCTCTCCCTGAAAACTGGTTCCTCTTTCCAGTAACCACATAAAACTTAAATAATTTCAAAAGGGCATGTGCATCTTCTTTGAAGAAAAAGGGTGAAAGGAAAGTTGTGTACTAATTCTCACGGCCATGCAAGGCCTGGGATGGTACCAGAGCCACGAGCTTCTGGTACTAGAAATGTTTAAGATGACTGACAGCAGTCCTTCCTGTAATTTTGGTAGAACTCAGCCATGAAGTCTCTGGTCCTGGGCTGTTCTCTGCTAGGAGACTTTGATGGCCACGTGAACCCCATTTGTTAGAGTCTGCTCAGCCTACCCATTTCTTCTTAAGTCTTAGTGACTTGTTTGTTTCTTGACGTGAGTCCATTCTTCAGCTTTTGGTTTGTTGGTGTATAGTTGTTCAGGGTAACTGTTCACAGTAGTCTCCAATGACTGTGGGTCTAGAAGCTACTGCTAGTGGGAGGAGGAGGGAAGGAGGGAAAATGGTTCCATGCTTGAAGGCCTCATAATGCAAGAAGAGGAGGGCAAAGGGTAATTCAAGTATCTGAGAAAGCATTTATATAAGGTTGGGAGACCCTGATATGCTGAAGGCTGTTTCCATTCCTTTTTCTTTTCCCCTGAGACAGGGCTTCTCTGTGTAACAGCCCTGGCTATCCTGGAACTCACTCTGTAGACCAGGCTGGCCAGAACTCACAGAGATCCACCTGCCGCTGCCTCCCCAGTGCTGGGATTAAAGGTGTGCGCCACCACTGCCTGGCAAGCCTGTTTCCATTCCTAAGCTATGACAGGGAATATTCTTGTAAGATGCTGTGTGTGGATCTCTAACTAAGATCCTGCACAATGTACAAATTATAGGCATAATATTCCCTAGCACAGTAGCATTTTACTATGGTAACAATCATGACTGTGTCAACAGCAGAAATAACACCAACACCCACAGGCAGTATTTCTCCAGTTCTTCCCAGGTGACAAGCTTTATATTAAATCCACTCTTTTTCTCTCTGGTGTGTGTGTGTGTGTGTGTGTGTGTGTGTGTTAAGAAATCACATCTAAGAGGTATTAACACAATCCATTTGTCAAATTCATTTTATACATGTGGATACGGAGATTTTATGTGACTGAGGTAACTCATAGAGTGTCAGGTCCAGGCAGGCCTGAACCCAGTGCTTACCCTGCATCTCTCCTCTGGATGGTACCAGCCTTTTCTCTAGTTTATGCAGTGTTTATTATTATATGTCAAACTAAGTTACCCTTTGGTCATTGAAATCTCATAAAATGTCTGCTTAATTTGTCGTTACTTTTAAAATTTGATCCTGGGGAGTTTGCCATGTATACATATATTCCTTTGGGTAGAAAAGGAGACACAGAGTCTATGTGGTAGCGAGAGTACAGAAGCCTACATTTCCAGGAGGCTGCAGGGTGACTGTGGCTGATGACAAAAATTCTAGGATGTGATGTCATACCTCTCAGGAGCCAGGGACCAATACTAGTGCTTTCCTCCCCAGTCACATAGTTCTTTCTAGATCTCAGGCAAAGGAGCAAAGGTTCACCTTTGAAAGATGGAGCACTTATCAATCCCACATGAACCAATAAAGTTTAAGATTTAATTTCATAGTCAAACTAAATGTTTCTTCACGGCAGTGAGAAAAGTGGGGAGCATCTCTTACCTAATTTAAAAAGACATCCTAACTTTCTTGACTGCCAAAGAAAGAGCTTTGCCTTTTTCCTTATTAACCTCTGCCTCCCAGTCTTCCTCCAAGTGATCACAGCTCCCAATGTACACATCAACATTCACAGCTGTGTGGAGTCTTGCATAGAGCATCCCTACCATATTGGGTGCTTCCCTGAGTGCCACTGTCTCCCAGAGGCAGGCACCAGAGAGCAGACAGAGAGAAGGCTGGCAGACAAACACAGTGTACCTACTCAGCTTTGGAGCAGACTTAAAATTCCCAGATGGTCCACTTAGATATTTGTCCACATTTTACCCCCTTTGGAGATGGCCTTTGATTTTATCTACTTTCTCTCATGTTCTTCACGTGGAGAGATTAAAAGTACAGAACTGTAAGGTATAGTGATGCATGTCTGACCTAGAACTTCAGTGCTGAAGGTAGAAAATTTTAAGTTCCGGGCCAGTGTGGATCACATATGTAGTAAGACCCTGCTCAGACCTGGCTGTTCCTGTACATATTTGAGACTATGTGGCCTCTCTGTCCATCATCTCAGTCCCTGTGAGACTCTTCAGCTACCTTTAGTCTTACCTCAGTGCATAGAGACTACCTCAAACTGGACTCCTCCCCCATGGTACAGTAGCTTCCTGTGATATGCTGCTATTTGCCTGACTTCTTTGTCTCCAGCAAACTGAAGGCCCCTCAGAGATTCCTGTTAATAGGTCCTCCACTTTTTCTCCAGAAGAAGTAAGCACGATTTGAGAAAAGAGGTAAAATTTGAGTTGGTAGAATTTAGTAAGCTTTTAACCTGTCAAGGGTGAACATTCTCAGATCCTCTGTGCAGTGCACTTGGATTTCCTATGATTAGGAGATCTATAAACTTGGAGTAGGTCAGAAGCCTAATCAAGGCTGGGACTTCCCAATACTCATAAATATGTTTGGGTGAACACTGACATTCGGAAAGGCTTTCAGCTTTGTTATCCTTTCTCTTAATACTCAAAGATGACACTTTGGTCAGAAGTGCCCGACTTGACAGCATAGTGACTGTCCACCAGGCTTCCCTACTGGGAATAGACAACCAGTACCAGGAGCATAGGCCCTTGAGAGGATGGGATAGGGTAAAAGGTCATTAAGGGAGAAGTTGTAGGAGATCAGGAGAGAGTGAACACAGTCTAGAAATTTCGAGAACTCACCTGTAGTCAACAGGCGTCCCATCCAGCCATTTCCACTCGTTTTCGTGCTCAGAGTCCGTGAGGCCGATCCAGTGGCTGTCTCTCCCCACTGTCTGTTTTTTTATCCATTGCTGAAATAGAAGTCAGGAAGGTTTGTTCATTATTAGCCCACACAAAGAAGGTCTTGTTTGTTTGGTAAAACTGACAAATGACAGTTCTCAGAGTTTTTAATAGCCCTTGCAGTACATTTTGTATTATGTTTATTTTGTGGGCACTGTTTTCAGGGGCTTTGACCTTCTGGGTCAACTTTAACAAGTGATAGTAATATTCTTCCTCGGAGTTTCTAAGGATGACTGCTGTGTGTCCTGTTTCCCAGCAACCACCCATCCATGAGCTTCTACCAAAACTGATGTAATCAAAGACAAGTTCCTGAGCAGTTGTTTGGGCCCTGGCCCAACTGCTGATTTTCTTATGCTTCCTCAGTTACTAAAAAACCAGATTTCAGGGTTGTGTCTGATGGAGATGGTGTCAGTCAAGTCTCAGCTCTGCTTTTGCCTTTTGCCTTGTGAGAAGAAGCAGTGTACACGCCTGTATTCCTGTCCTTGTGAGAAGAAGCAGTGTACACGCCTGTGTTCCTGTCCTTGTGAGAAGAAGCAGTGTACACGCCTGTGTTCCCGTCCTTGAGGAGTGGGTACAGGGAGGCGGGCATAGGCTTTAGGCCAGCCTGGCTTATACTGCAAATTCCAGACCAGCTAGGATAACATAGTAAGGCTTTGTTTTAAAAAACCAAGGGGAGAGGATGGCAATTATAAGGTTTATATTGCAGGGTTGTTATGAGGTTTAAAAAGGGGACTTGCACACAACAGGGGCTTAATAAGGGGCCACTATCATTGTCACACACAGGCCTTTACCAACTTCTGAATCAACAAATCTGGTTTGTGGCACCCACCCCAAGCCAACTGTATTCCCCCTCTCTTTCTCTCTCTAGTGTGTGTGTGTGTGTGTGTGTCTAGTGGCAACTCCCCCTTCACTTTTCTACTATACTGAAATTCTCCAGAAAGCCACCAGGAGGAGCTATGTATCTGTAGGCTTAATCATCATGACAGTTCCTATGCTCCAGTCCCGGTCATGCCCGCAAACTGCAGCCTTCCTTGTTTTTGAGGCCATGGATTTTTGATCTCTTTGACTCCCTAGGAAGCATGCAATTTCCAGGTATAACTCATATCTAAATTATAATTTTCTCCAACCAAGTGTGCAGCTAACATACCATACCTGTTCCTCTCTTGAGTTTATGAAAACGAGATGTGACGACTTGTCTTCACAGAAAAGTTTAGCATCCTCAAAAATTTCTTTTTCCATCGAAAAATAGTAGCATTTATTTGTGAAGTTCTTCCAGTGAGGTGGGCAGCCTAGAAATGCAAAGTTTTTACATAATTGATTTACAAACACAGAACACATTCTTAATTTCTTCAGCTGTGTCATGCCATGGAAGCCTGGCGTCCCTGGGCGGAACCTGTGAACGGTAGAGGACACAGCAGTAAAAACTACACTACAACCTGTGAAAGTGTGACTGGGCGTTTGTCTTTTCTGCACCTGGATCCAACAGATCCAACAGAATGAAGAAAGTGGTATAGGCTCTGATATTGTCAATCTTGGATCAGCTGAAGCCTATAAACTAGTGCATACAAGTGTTCAGATCCAAAGTTTGAGCCATGGACCAGCATGGTAACCCACAAAGCTTAGTTTCTAACTAATACAGAGTTTTGCAAAAGACTTAAAGGGATGCAAAGGCACCACAACACCTTCTTAAGTAAAACCTGAGTGTGGGCATTGCCACAGACACATTGTCTGCACGCTAGGAGAGTTAACTGATGGATAGTCTGTTTCTAGGGAGAAAGATGGTCAGAGAGTAACCAGTGCAGGACGTCTGGAAGGAAGTGTTTGGGGTGCATGTGTCTTCTGAGGGCCTGGCTTACCTAAGTAACTGGAGACCTGATAATATTTGGGCATATACTCAGGGGCCCGAGTGACAGCAGTGAGGCATCAAGGGGGACAACTAGGGGACTCATGGAGGTTAGTTTAGCCGAGCATACACACTGCTCTGTTTCTCCCCCAACACTGGCTGAAAAGGGCCATTTGGACTTACCATTGGTCTCTGATGCTGGGGTTGGCTCGTTCTGCAGAGCCAAGGGTTCCATTGCTCCTAAGGGACCTGGGGGGCCAGGTGGCCCTTTGGGCCCAGGTATGCCTGGCACCCCTGGCAAGCCTGGTAGCCCTCGAGGTCCAGGTACGCCAGGCTCGCCCACAGTACCCTGCAGTCCTTGGAAGCCAGGAGGGCCCTGGGGTCCAGGGAGTCCATCCTTGCCTGGTGGGCCTGGTGGACCTGGGTCTCCATTAGGCCCTTGAGGGCCAGGCTTCCCTGGGGACCCACGGGATCCTTTGGAGCCCTGTGAGCCTTTGGATCCTTTGCTGCCACGCTCTCCAGGGGGGCCTACTGGTCCAATTGGGCCTCTCTCACCCGCAGGGCCAGGAGGACCAGGCTCTCCCTTCTCTCCTTTCTGTCCCTTGTTGCCAGTTGGACCAGGTGGTCCCTGAGATCCTCTGTCGCCTTTTGGACCCCTGGGACCAGGAGGACCTAAAACATAAAAACAAATATATGAAGTCTGTTGTGAGGGTATATCTGCTTATATAGCCTACAATAAAAAAAATCTAACACACAAACATAGGCATTAAGGAGTGCTTACTATTTATAATGTATTGTTAGCTTCAAGGAGTAAGAGTGAGAATCAGTTCACCCAACATCTTCCTCTGGCCTCCATATTGTGTGCATAGCTGTGCATACATGTGAATACACCACACACACACAGACATACAGACACACACACACACACACACACACACACACACACACACACACACACTACACACATGCCTACAAAAACCAAAAGATTAAGACACAGAAGGATAACCAGGTGAACACACAAGGAGGAGAGAGGCCTTGGAAGAAACCAACCTCACCAAGACCTTGACTACTAAACTGCAGAGCTATGAGGAAAGAAATCTGTTGTTCCAGTCGGTTTAAGTCGATGCAAAGCAATACAATGAAGTACTGGTTTACTTTTGTTTTTAATAAGCCTACCCTTCCTGTTCACAGCATTTAGGATGGAGCTAAGTGGTGTTCACTGATAGGATCCATGATGATACTGGCACTAACATGCTTGTCACTAACAGAAAAGGCATGCATTTCTCTTTTTTTCTATGAATTTGGTCTTTCTTTGGTTTCCTAAGCCCATCTAGACCTCACTTTATCTGGCAGCTTTATTTAGGACTTTTACCAAATGCATGTGCCTTACTGCCAAATCACAGAATTCTAATATCATCATTCTGTGTTAGGAGACATCAGAAGTAAGAGACTTCTGGGTAATGGTGACCTGCCTTGTGTTACCTCATTCTAAGAAGTAATATTTCCCAACCTGTGTGTTAGGTGGATCCTGGGTCCATGGGTGGCTGTAGAGACCTGCTTTCCTGAGTCTGACATTTGAGAGCCCACTGATCCCTTCTGCAATCTGAGCTTTCCTGAGTCTGACATTTGAGGGCCCACTGATCCCTTCTGCTGTCTGAGTTTTCTTCTCTGAGCACATTATTCACTGAGAGATGACTAGAAAGGTCTTTTACTGCCATCTGTATCTCCATAAAGTAAGTTAGTGCCTCTCTGTGCAAGATGGCATCATAGAGGCTCATACTGGGGAAGGCGCCAGAGAGTTCCCTGGATTGGGTGTATTATTGTAAAGTTCTAATTTAACAGGCACATAATAATATATAACTTCTCAACCACGTGTATCCTTCAGAATATATGTTAAACCTCAGGAAATCCACAAAATAAAGATCTGCTAGAAAATCTAATCACTTTAGTAACACTTTATTATCCTTCCTTTCTAAACTTTCATCTAGTGATTAGTTTCTCAACTCCTCACTCTAGGGTTTGATACTCTACTGTAAGCTTCAGGAAATGAGTTTATCTGCAGGGATGGTGTGGCTCTTCAGCCTTATCTCTCAGCTCAGTTAGACTTCTTTTGTAGAGTTCCCCAGCTCCAAAGGCACACAGCTCTTTCTCTCACACCTAAATCTAAGATCTCACTCATATGGGGTAGCAGCTTCTTATCGCTTATTATTTCTGGGTAGGATAGTTTATAGAGTCTAAATCATCCCAATTCCCCAACTGGACATGGCTGAATGTCCTCAACTAATACACACATAGACACTGACTTTTTTCCCCAAGAGGGCATCAGACATGGGTCCAGAGCAGGCACATAATAGTGATGTCCTCACCCACAGCTGCCTTCACCTTGCAAAAACTGCCTAGAAGCTGGTACTCCCCAAGATGCTGAGTTACAAGAAGATGTGTGCTCCATTGGTAAGAGGAGTCATATGATAAACTTTGATGACTAGACAAGCTAGATGTTTACTTTGCTTGTTAATTAAAAAATTGATAAAAAGACCCAAAGATATTTTAAAAGCCCAGCATTGGCCCAGGAGATGCTAGTGTCACTGTCAGCCTCTGTAGCTGTTGAAATAAAAATAAAATAAAACAAGGAGCTGGGGACATGGCTACAAATGGCTAGCTGTGCAAGCCTGACAACCTGAGTTTGACCTCTGAAAATCATGTTAAAGGCAGCTGCAGTGGCTTGAATGTGCAGTCACAGCTTTCATGCAGTTATGTCAGTGGCAGAGAAGCAAGCGCATCACCCAGAGGCTCACAGTCACACTAGTCAGTCATGGCACAACCACAGAAGAAAAGAGAACCCTCCTCAACAGGATGGAGAGCAAGAACAGACTCCTGACCTCCCCATGGAAGCTGTGGCACATTTGTATACATATATACATATAAATAAATAAAAATTAAATGTTACCCGTTCCTACTCCCACCCCACTCCCCACATAAAATGAAAAAGTATTGCCAGATGGTGGTGGAGCACACTTTTAATCCCAGCACTTGGAAGGCAGAGGCAGGCGGATCTCTGTGAGTTCGAGGCCAACCTGGTCTACAAGAGCTAGTTCCAGGACAGGCTCCAAAGCTACAGAGAAACCCTGTCTTGAAAATCAAAATATGAAAAACAAACAAGTAAACAAACAAACAAAAAAACAAAACAAAAAAGGGAAAATATGAGTATGTATTCAACAACTTGAATGTAGAGTCAAGAGCATCATATTGTGTGGAGGTATATGGATGGCAATGCAGAAGTGCAATTTGCTTTCAGACTGACCAGAATGTTATTAAACAGCAAGGCTGAGTGGGTAGTTCTCTGACTTGAGATGTTGAATTGCCAGGAACCCATGTGACTGGCAAAGCTGTCACAAGCTCCCCAAATGCATCCAGACAACTAACAGCAGGGTCTGAGCAACCTTTCATTTGCTCTGGCTCTGTCACCTTGTGGCTCCCAGATGTCAGAGACTTAGGGGCTTTAGAGTTTTATCACGTCCTCTTTCTGCTTTGGCATATCAATTGCAGACTTTGAGAAGTGCCATCTGTTCCTGGATCCTACTCGAGCCAGTTTTAAACATGATTTCCAACAAAACTTCTGTGTGACATCAAGTAGAGACAAGGCCCAAGTTTTGGGGGCTGAAGCAGGACTGCCACAAATCTGAGGCAGAGGTAGGCTATATATTTATTCTAGTTTATCCTGGCATAGAGTATAAGATTCTGTCACAACAACAAGAAAGAACCATAGTAGAAGAATAGAAGATAGACTGGGTAGAAATAAGAAAGATACAAAATAATGCAGCTTTCTTCTTATAAAAAATTCTTTGATTGTAATTAACTGAATTTATTAATCACCTATGTGTTAACTTTCTGTTACTATAGCAAAATGCTTGAGATTATCAACTTAAAAAGAAGAAATGTTTATGTTAGCTTATGGTTTTGGAGGGTTTGGTCTATGACTAACTGGATGTATATCTTGCTTTTGGGCCTTTGGCTGGTAGCACATTGAAGTTGGGAAACCTATGGAGTAAATGATTTACTTTATGGCTGAGATTAAAAAAGAAACTGGCGTCTCAGAACAAAATCCCTTCAGGGTCAAGGGTAAGAACCCAGTGAACCAAACTTCCTGCCAGGCCCTACCACTTCTGTAAAACAGCAAGTGAGGACTAAGCCTTCAAAACACAGGCCACTGGGGAACATTCCGGATCTAAACTATAGCAGTGTGTAATAAGCAAATGTTGACTTAGTTTTACCAAGGTGAAAAGGAATGTGAAAATTGAAAATGAAACAAAACAACAGATAGTTTGGCATGGTGGCACATGTCTTTAATCCCAACACTTGTACGTAGCAGGCAAAGGCATGCAGGTCTCTGTGAGTTAATGGTCAGCTTGGTCTATACAGTGAGTTCCAATACAGCCAGGGCTATGTAGCAAGGCCCTGTTTCAAAACAAAACAAAACAACCACAACGACAGTCCCAAAAATAAAATAATAAATAAAAAATTATATAATAATAAATAATAAAAAAGCAATAGATACTATTTGA